>KZ613961.1:5114-234711 GCA_002865655.1 Hyaloscypha variabilis F | reverse complement strand
CTGTCAGTTGGAAGTCGGGGATCTTGGGAGAGAGGTGCACCCACTGCGTCAGTGTCTATAAAGTCTCCAAGTTTTTGAATCTTTCCACGAATTATATCAGATGAGGTGCGACTTTGTGGAGCATCTTCCGGGTGCTCTTGAAAAGTGGTTTCGGCTGTTTGTTCCTTGACAGGAGTACCATTTGGCTCAACACACGTTGGGCCTTTAGTAGCAGTCCCATTAACAATATCACCAAGTGGCTCCTTAAGACGATCCATGTTTCGCTCATCCAGGAATGACTTTGGGTTAGTGACTTTTACTTTCTATGCCTAATACGTGGCAATTATTCCCACTTTTTGCTTTGGCAATATACCCCAACGCTGTGAGGAGGCAAAGTGCAATTGGAGAAGCTGGCCATCATACGCCAAGGGTACGAAAGACTTTGTGTGACCAAGTCCATGTCTGGGACCATCAGTACCACAGCATATGTAAAGGGTTGATGAAGTTTCCAAGGTTGGATAAATGAGCATACCACGTGACCAAAATTATTTTACATTGTCCCACCTTCGGTTCAACCTGACTCACACCCATCGATCATCTTCAGGTCTTCCCATCACATAGATTCTAAAGCTTCTGCGAACAATATGCCTTTTAACACCCCACCCAGTGGTCCGTGGACATCAGCTCGATCGCCAAGATATAGTCTCCACCCAATGCCACTTCAACTATTCGAAGCGCTCGAGGCTGGAGATCTTCCTCTTGCTTCCTCTATTGCTCCACCGACTCTGCCGCCTCTTACTCCCTTTCTCATTGATGAGCACCACCGAAATCTATGGCGAATGCGGCTGGCTCTCGTTGCCTCGGATGAGGAGAACATTCCGTGGTTGACAAGGCTGGTTGTCTATCAGACTGCGGAAGATCCGGAATCGCAAAATCCTGCTCAGAATACTCCAGAACTCGTCATTGTTGGCAGAATAGGGTTTCACAGTAAACCTGATGAGCGCGGAATGGTAGAGGTGGGTTATGCGATTGATCCGGAGCATCGACGGAAAGGTCATGCAAGCGCTGTGATAAGGATCATAGTTGATATTGCAAGGGCAATCGAGGGCGTCACCGTATTGAGAGCTTCAGTTGCGCCAGATAATTGGATCTCTAGAAGAATCGTAGAGGGTGAGGGGCTGAAGAAGGTTGGGAGGGAGGTGCATGGAAGGAGAGGCATCGAAGACATTTTTGAGGTGTCTGTGAGTAGTTGAAAGATGAAACTGTCACTTGTATCTGCAAAATGGAAAACTAAACTAGAAACTAGCATTCCATCCAATAGCACGCTTGCCGCTGATCTCATTTAATTCTACCACTCCCACATCTGTTTACCGGGTTGTCTCTGCGCTTCTTGACTAACAGAGTACGATGTCTACATACTTTATCTTTAACTCCTATACAACTAGCACTCGTAGATTATGATCGTGAATTAGTCGTTAAATACCCAAAGAATTTTTACTCATATTGGGGAAGTCGGCGCAGAAAGCTACGGACAAGCAATAAAAAGGGGGTATCGCGTGACATTCTCCGACCTTTGCCTCTCTCTATTCTAATTGTTTTCAGTCATGCGGAATTTGTGAAGCTAATCAATCTTACTAATTCAAATGAAACTAGTTTCGATGAGCTCTTTTTAATTAGAAGAGGGAATTTGATGAAAGAGGTCGCCAATTGCGCCGAGATCCATACATATGGCGTTATGAGAACCCACCTTGCTCATTGGACGATAACTGGAGTATTCTTATTACTCAATCAGCCATAAGAGTCATGCCTTACAGATTATTCAAGATAAAGCCATATTACGACTTCGAGGACAGATATTGTGCAAGTCAAGTTGCCGAATTCCGACGAAAGCACGCTCAAGTTGGCAGGATCTCTTGGCTCTCCGTGTCCGTGAAAGCAGTGCTGCCACTCTCGGCTGCAGCATCCCACTTATCTGATATCAGCATACTCGCTGAGCGTAGAAGAGGAGTGAGCTTACTCAGGTTTCCCCATTGTTTGTCACTTTGTAGGCGTGTCACGCCTTTTCATAATTCTCGGATTGGTCATTGACCACATGCGGATCCACTATTCAATGCTCTCTTCCACTTTCGTCTAAGAATTATCGAAAAATGGAGTAAATTTAGCAAACAGATCGAGGGGATTAAAGCTCCATCAAGATCCTCTCTTATTAATCCTGTTATGACTAGAAGTTTTGCATTAAGTTTTCCTGAAAGTCACTTCATCGAAGTTTTCTTGCGACTGAAAACTCCCAGAAGTCCAAAACTTTCCATCCACAATGACTTCAGCTCAAGATTCGTCGGCAGTCTCAAGGCTTCAAGCTATTCAGAAACATCTTTCCAGTAGCCCAGACCCGTCTTCGACGAGAAAAGCTGCCGACTTGCCCCCAGGCAATAAATATTTTCCTAATCAGCAACCGTTTGACCCTTTCAGGCCTGTGAAAGTTAGTCACCTACTATTTTCAACCCGTGTCCCACTGATAAAGTAAAGACTATAATCGTTGGAACTGGAATTTGCGGAGTCGCTGCTGCAGTATTATTATCGAAAAAAGTTAAGAACCACACGGTCAAGGTGTATGAGAAGAATAGCCGCGTGGTAAACTCGCTACATAATCCAATTTATACCATAATTTCTTCTCACACAACTCTAGGGCGGAACTTGGGCAATCAATCAATATCCTGGAGTTCGTTGTGATGTTCCATCACATGCATATCGTATGTGTCCTCAGATCTCGAATACTTCTACGCCTCTATTGATACTTGCCAGAATTGACATTCGCTCCTAATACTAAATGGACTGAATATTATCCAAAACAGAGCGAAATTCAGCAATACTACGAGAACATCCTTGTGGACTACGGGATCAAGGACAAAATCAGCTTCAATCATGAAGTTGTAAAAGCGATATGGAGAGAACAGTCATCAAAATGGGAGGTTGAAGTCAAGAACCTAGAAACGGGAGAAATTGTGGTCGACGAAGCCGACTTCTTAGTTACAGCTCCTGGACGTCTGAATCAAACTCACATTCCCCCCATCCCCGGTCTTTCGGATTTCAAAGGTAAGCTGGTTCATACTGCTCAATGGGACCCTACCTATGACTACAAGGGAAAACGAGTGGCAGTCATTGGCAATGGTGCCAGTGGACAACAACTCCTTCCAAACATTGCTGGCGACGTAAAACATCTCGATCATTATGTCCGGTCCAAGGTCTGGATCTCGCCCACTTTCCGAGCCGGCCTTCACGAGGCAACAGCTGATGCACCAGGAGGGCCCAAGTTCTCGCCGGAACAGAAACAACAGTGGGAAGAAGATCCAGAATCTTATCTGAAGTATCGCAAGCTTCTTGAATCAGGCTTCCACGGGACACTTCATGGATCCGTCAAAGGAAGTCCACAGAATAACCTCCTGAGAGAATCCATCATAAAAACGATGCTGAAAAGGCTGAATGGTGATGAGAAGTGGCTGGCACGCGTAATTCCTGACTATGCTCCAGGATGCAAGCGGATTACCCCTGCCCCAGGATATCTCGAAACGCTGCTTGAACCTCATGTTGAGTATGTTACTGAGCCTATCGTATCAGCAACCGCCAACGGCCTCGTTACTGCGGATGGAACGGTGAGGGAAGTTGACGCAATCTTTGCTGCTACAGGATTCAAGGGTGGATATGTCCCTCGCTTTCCAACGATTGGGAAAGGCGGTATCGACTTGAGGGACAAGTGGAGCTTTGATTCGGAGCCGGGCTATCCAGAGACATATCTTGGAGTCATGGCTCCCGGATTTCCTAACTACTTCTTCATTTTGCAGGTAAGTGAGGACTATATCTAGGTATTTGACGCGAACGGTTACTTACTGAAACGCAAGGCACAAGGAAATGGTCAAGGTGGTACTGTCCCTCTCCAAGCAGAAACATCTTCAACCTTCATTGCGAAGGTAATCCGCAAAATACAAAGCCAGAGCTATGCTTCCCTCGATCCTCGACTGGACGCAACCGAAGACTTCAACAATATCGTCTCTGGATACTTCGACAACAAAGTCACGACCGACACCTGCAACAGCTGGTTCAAACCAGTCAAGCAACACATTCTCAATTCTCCTGCCAACGAAGTTGATGCCGCAAAATATGCCCCAAACCAGCAGAGAATAGCTATTGCCTGGCCCGGTTCAGGTCATCATCGAATTGACGCACTGAAAGATCCTCGCTGGGAAGACTTCGAGTTTCAGCGAGCAAAGGGTGCAGAACAGAATCGCTACGAGTATTTTGGAGACGGTAACACGGCCAAAGAGACGAGATTCATCGCTGCTAAGAACGATCCAAAGGCTGTTCGGTGGGAAGGCGGTGGGTGGCAGGAGGGTGGGGCAGTGGTTGCTGGAGATGAGAATGATGTGACGCCTTACTTGAAAGAGATCAGCAAGGTTGATCTTGAAGTACTTCACGAGCACTGGAACCAATAAGAGCTTCAATACAAAGGCCCAGGCTTGGTGTGGTCATCTCGGAGCCCGGGGTTGTCATCTTCTTAGTTTGCAAGGCTCGTGGAAAGACGGAGTGGGCAGTATTCCGCAGGCACATTACTTTCATAACTTTGAGACAACGACTAGCACTCCCACTCCCAGCAACCGAAAGAGAAAAAAAAGAGTCCGAGTCGCCCACTAGCAGTCTAGCTGCCCATCCTTCACATTCCGTCTGCCACTCACATCTTCTCCTTCTTTCCATCAACATAACCAATCACTGCCTAGCAGATAAAGTGTGAAAATTTAATTTTGCGTCGCTAGCTCTTAGTGGGCTTAAAAGAAAAGCTAAATTTCATTGCTGTCAGTCAAGATATCATGACGGCGTCCGTTCTCGCCCTACTATCATATTCAGTCATCAATCTTACTTGCATCCTAAAACCACTCTTTTGCGCTACAATTAGCTTCTAGTCTGTTAACAATTTAACAAAGGCTTAAACGCCTCAAGCATAATTGTCGTAGGATTTGATGCATAGTCCCGCGCAAATTTTATCCCCGTCTGTGTTCCAATTCTTTGCAAAACCCTGATTGCTTCTTTCCTTTGCGGCTCCGAGACGACAGGGACCCTGCACACGACGATGACACACTCACATATGCATCCCTCATCACTGGTACAAATATCACAACCGCCCACCAGCTCCGAAATCTATCTTTCGTGGAACTTTATCTCACCGATCAAGCCCTTATGTCTACCGCCGAGTACGGAGAATTTGTCTTCGGTCCTGTCATAGACGATAATTTCGTCCCAGCCTTACCTTCCACACTCCTCTCCCAAGGAAAATTTGCCCATGATCTAAAAGTGATGACGGCCTATAACACAAACGATGGCTTCATCTTCTCATCGCCATTGCTGCAAAACAGCAGCGACTTCCAGACATACCTTTCTTCTTTCTTGTCCGCCTTCAACAAATCAATTATTTCCGAAATCACTACCCTTTACCCCCCAACCACCAACCTCACAGGGTATACCACACAAATGGGCTGAAACTCTCTCTTCTTTTCAGAATACATTTTTACATGCAACACACGCTTTCTTTCTCTCGCATTCCGGAATCAGACGTACGGATACCAATTTAATGTGCCCCCGGGACTTCACGAAGTGGACTTGGCGTATACCCTTTTTGACGGCGATACGAGTACATCTGACGAAGGGGCGCCGGTTAATGCCACTGTAGCTGAGACGTTACAGGGATATTTGGTGGATTTTGCGATGTGGGAGAACCCGAACGGGAAGGGGCTACCTCGTTTTTCTGTTTATGGAGAGGAGGCGATGATGTTGAATATTAATATTACGGGGTTGGGAAGTTTAATGAAGGACAAGGCGGACAATGAGAGGTGTTCTTGGTGGCAGCAGATATTGTCTGATGTAAGTGCTTAAACTAGGTGTACAGTTTATAGTTTTAGCTATCAAGGCAGCATAGAAACTGCATTCACACTGGCTTTCCAAACTTCAGTCGCTCAAGCCGGACGAGTTATCGGTCCTCAACTCTTTCGATCGAAATGGGCGCACATGGATACAAAGTGTCTTTTGGTATCTGCGCTGCCGTGATCGTTGTTGGGCTGTTTGCGAACTGTTACACTTGGTATTTGACTCGCGATGTGGAGTGGGATGTCCGTCGGATCCGGAGGGAGAGGATCAAGGCAGAGAAAACGGGAAGATTGTTTGTGGAGGATGACATCAAGGTCTTTCACGAAAGGGAGTGTTTCTCGAAAACTTTGAAGAAGGGCAAGGATGACGTTGAGGTTGTCTAATACCGTGACTTTTGGGCAGCTGCAACTGGTGCGTGTTAGACTTCCAGCTGGACCCACCCGTCACTGAGATATAGGGCTGTACAAGTGACATAGATTTGGGATGCGACTCGACTGGCTTTCTGCCCTTCGTGTCGCGACAATTCCAGACAAGAGAAGAAGGACGGAATTTTAAGTCAATCCCTATTGAATTATGTCGTAACGCAAGATCTGATTCATTATCATTAAACAATAAATCCACCTCTACAATTCCTCAATATGACCTAAAAGCCACTGCAGATGTCTATATGACGATCTTGGCTGAAACTGCGGCTGCATATGCCCACTCAAATACGTCTGCGCCCACATCAGTCCCCTCTCATAATGATTAACGCCCATTGTGCCCTGGGGATCTTCCCAGCTCAGTAGAAACCCATTCTCGATATACATCTGCTGGTACTGCAAATCTGGCAACGATATCATAGTTGGTGTGCTAGGCTCTTGCTCGAAACCGAGTTTGCCGTTCCAGGTCATGTTTTGAATGGAAAGGAGGGTGCCGGCGGTGATTATGACAAAGTCGAGGTCGGCGTTGGAGACAAGGACTCGGTTCGTGGCTTCGATTACTTGGGGGAGAACTTGCTGGATCGGGTCGAGCGAGTTGTCTTCGTTGTTGTAGAAGACTGGACCGCTGGAGCACTCTTGCCATTCGATTGAAGTAGGTGCATGCATGGCTCCTTTGACGTCGGCTCGGTCGAAGTAAAGGGGAGTGAGGCCTGGGTAAGAATATGCGAGATCGGTGGGGAAGCCAAGGGGATCTTGGTATTGTTAGTACTAAGAGGAACTTTGCAAAATCAGAGAGGAGACTTACCGGATGGCATGGGGCATTGAGTAACTAGCTCGTATGAATTGAAACATGGATTTATCTTGAGTGCTGCGTTTGTAGCCGCAGTATTGATGTCGCATGTAGACCCGGAATCAATGTTCGGCGCAATAGGTTGGACTCCTGCAGCGGGAAACTTGTAGTATTTCTCCCTGAACTCTGCGAACCCACAAGATTCATCTAATTCTTTAAGTTCAGAGAGGAAGCTCGCGTTAAGTCCGATCATGTTGTTATTGGCCTCGACGAAGGGGTATGCGGTTACTTCTTCAGCCACGTATGAATAAGATCCTATGCAAGGGTCGTACATGAGTGCTCCTACTCAGAATTAATCTCAATACTTGCTTGAGGGATGTAAGTCAACTCACCAGAAACATCGAAATGATCGGTATCATTCTTATCCAGCATAGCTGCAGAGATATATGGCACATATCTTCCTGCATAACTCTCTCCAGTAACATAAATCTTGAACTTGGAGATTCCGAAAATATTCTGAAAGTTCAAAAAGAAGTTGGCAAAATCCTGTGCAATCTCTTCTTCGGTCGTAGCTGTCACATTCCCAATCGAAAATCCTGTGCCGACGGGGTGTTCCACCCACAACAGATTGGTCAAGTTCACCCAAGAGTATGGATTTATGGTTGGATTGTATTGACCCCAAGCCCAGACAAATCTGCCATTCTCTTGGAAGAATGCTTCCAGGGAGCTGCAGCCTGGGCCGCCATTGAGCCAGATTGTTACCTCATCCACTGGTGTGCCGACGGTGGGCTGAAAAACGAAGAACAATCCTCGTGAAGCATCGTCCATATCAATTGGGATGAGGCCGGAGTACATCTCGCCAATGTTGAAGTCCACGAGTGGAAGAGATTTCACCCGGTATTCTGTTCTTGGTTAGCTTTGCAAATACAACAGGTGCAGTTAACTAACGCTCTGTATTCTTATTCAAGAATCTAAAATCTCCGGTGGTACTCGTTGGCTCAGGCACAAAACAGCTGCATGCTGACGATACCTTGGACGCAACAGCAGATTGTACTGATGTTGCCGTCGAGGTTCCAACACAATTGGCGGCCCATGATGCGGTCCCGGTGGGAGAAAATACTGCGGTGGGTGCAGCAGTCCAAGAGCTGCAGAATGACTCGAGATTGTTGAGACTGGCAGTGAACTGCTTGTTAAAAGCGTTTACGCAGTTATTCCCTCCACAGCTTGGACTATTCAATTAGTAAGGGAAATTAGATATTGCAATCAAGCTTTACTAACGGAGCAGTAGCTGTCGGAGCCGTAGTAGTGGCAGCAGCTCTCTCGACCATTTGCTGAGGCTTGGGGTTTGCGTCCTTTCTTCTCAGTCTTTCCGCAAGCTGTGGGCTGTAGCCTTTGTTTTGTCCTACATCCTCTAGTCTCCCTGCAGATACGGTAGAAACGAGTGCTAGGAATGCCAGGCATGCACCCACGATCCGCGTGATTTTTGGCAACATCTGGCAGAAAGAAACGAGGCAATTACAGATTCAAACCCTAAGAAATTGGCCTTCGGAGCAGCAGCACAGCAAATAAATATAAGAAGCTCCCAACTTTTACCAGCGCAAACTTTAACCCTACTCATGATAGAAGGTCCCGCTAGGATGCAGGCTGCCGTCACCGATTCGCTGCATTCTCGACAGCTTCCTGATCCGCGATAAAGGTGGCCTTCTATTCTGCCGGGTTGGTGCATTTTGGCTGCAAGGAAACGAGGCTGGATGATGCTGTTTAGTCCAAAGATATATGGAGCGGCGATAGGCAGGGCAGAAAGCCCAAACAGGAAGGAGATTCAGGGGGTCACTGCCATTAGTGAGGCGCTGGGGAGCCGGCCGATTGGCGAGCGGCGTCGCAGATGGGGAAGCGCACAGCCTAAAAACACCCTAGGCTTCCGTACCATGACTCTGCCCCTCGTTCTTCATCTAATCTTTATATGTGACTTATTTAAGGTTCCAACGCCCGGCGCAGCTGTTAAAGTTTTCTTATCGCAATATGCTTTTTTCCAGAAGCTTTAGCATTCCCCTGCCTCGGCCTCGGAGGCTCCTGTCCCTGGACTGGGACCTGGATGTTAGAAGTAAAGTAGAAAACCTTGAGATCCGTCCATCCCCAAAGTTGGTAGCCCTCCCTGCCATGAAATGGGAAGATCTTTTCACCGCTTCCGAGCATTGACAGCAAAACCGGTAGGCCATCCGACTTCCATCTGTATTCTGGGACGTGCCTAGCAGGATGCTTGTAGGGATCAGTCCCCACGTTTGGCACGAGGGGAACACATGGGTGATGGGATAAGAACCCGGAACTGGAACTGGGACAAAAACAGGGCTGGCGATCGACGTGCATGGGTTACTGGGTCCTTGATCCCTTGACATGCACTAATTTACCAGCAAAGAAGTTAACAGAATAAACTTAACAATAATAGAGAGTTTAAAAAGAACAAAAATCTATCTCGCAGGCATTTCAGGGTCTACGTAAAATCACAAGAACTCCGGGAGATCGAAACTCTAATCTCACTAGGGCCAGGCGCCATTTCACTCACTATCTTTGCCAAGTGCCAAGCAGTCAACTAAATTGTCATAATCCAGTGTCAACTCAACGCATGATCAACAGCGAGGACGAGCTGTCCTTTAGGAAGGTGTATTAGGAAGGTGCATCTACATCCCGCCCCACGCACGTCAAGCCACGCGAGGGTTAGCAGAGTGCAAGCGATTGTAAATCATTTTCAGCTCTGCTAGGAAGGGACCTCGTGGTATTAATTGAGAAGAACCCAGATACTTGGGGGAAGAGTGAGAATATGTGAAGGTAAAAAGAAGAGATGTCGTTGTATTAAAGCACGGTGGTAACCTTATTGTCTCGAGGTCCAATCGCAGTAATTTTTTCGAAGACATCAGCAAGCCACCAAACGTCCCCCCACTCTTCTGCGTCATTGAGCGCATCCAGAATGCAGTGCAAAACTGGAGACTGCACTGCTCGCCATGTCGAGAAAAAGTATGTCCCATTACCTATCCCAAGAAGTTAACATTATTTCTATCTTTGCCGCACCAAAAACGAGATTTGAAAATTGACAGCTGTGATCAGAATCTTGCCGAAGTAATCGACCGTTTATAGGTGATTTATTAAAGTCAGATATAGTCATCTACGCAACGTTTAGTTAGTAGGAAGTCACGACCGCGAATAACTTCATATGGAGTAAGCGAGGTGGATGCCAACCCCCCCCTCAAAATGACCTCACTGCACGAAAAGTAAATTCCTGCAAGACAAAAGCAAAATAAATACCGCCGTATCTAGAAGATTTTCCTCGTAGCGCTCATTTGCTTTTTTCGTTTCTGTGGCAGAGCATACCTCGTAATCATTAAGCTCAACACCACAAGTCAATCATTATTGTGATGGCCAGAACAATGGGGAAGCCTCTATTTGAGAACAAATTCTTTTACTTCAATACATGTAGCTTGGGCTACGAGGGACATGCGCCAACTAAAGGTAGCTAAAGTGCCGTTACCATGGTTCAGTGATTTAGGTTTTACTGTGACCGAGAAGGGTGCGGAGAGACTTTCGTTCAAGATGTCTAGGAGAAAAGTAAACTATTGTCTTCATCTGATCAGTAGTTCGGGTTGTGGCTTTACGAGTGTAGGAAACGGAAATCCTAATTACAAAACGAATAGTAATATCTTTCACGGACTTGGTCATAGTGTACTGTGATGTCGTTGTAATTCGAGTTTCCGGACTTCCTAACAGAGCTGTAAAGAAAATATATACACATTATCTAGCTACTAAACTAGTACGAAGCTCTCCCCATTGCCAACCTGGACAAACTCCAATCCTTTCAACCTTCCTTTTTCCTTCTCCTCCTGGACCACTTGTGCCCCATCATTCACCACATCTTTCAGGAACCAATAGTTGAAGCCCGTCACGACAAGCATTTCATCGTGCGTACTAACCCCTATTCAAAGTAAGCAAGTTTATTTCATACCTCGAGCACCAGTCCGAAGAAGAATAAACTTACAGTATTTCGGACTAACAATCTCCGCTATTTGGGCTCCATGCTTCGCTCCCATATTCGCTTTACCCCACCAGTAAAACCAAGATTCCTTCGTCGTATGCAACAGAGCCAGATTCTTTACTGGCGGATCAAGTTTCTTCATTACAGCTACGTCTTCGACGTACGGACCATGCGGACTGTGAATGATGCACTCCGCCTGACCCTGTCCCGTCCCTTCGAGGTCAAAGACGATACAAACTGCCCAATGTAAAGCCGGGGATCGTTTTGGCCCCGAAATTCGCCACACCCCAAGCCATGAGGGGAGATGTGGTGCTTCAGTAGCAAAAGCAGTCCTCCAGTCTAGACCACCCGCTTCAGTGCCAAATTCCGGTATTTGCACGACAGTCTCAAAATGCTTCCAAGACTGCACCTTGTCAAACGCGTTATCTGCTGCAAATATAGGTACTGAAGCAGATACTTGTTTCAGTGTATCATAGTTCGCGTGGTCGTTGGCGAAATGCCCTACAACCACGGCATCAATCTGTGCGTTGCCTTCGAGGTCGGAAACTAGAGCGCCGGATGCAGTGGCTTCGATGTCTGCGATTAGATCGTTGACGGCGGCGATGGATGGGCAGGCCGGTGTTTCGACGTGGTATAGCACCTGGAACCATCGTGCGCTTTCGATGACGGCGTTGTCGTGTGTAAGCCAGGCGTCGAGGAGGAGATGGAAATACACTTTTTGATGGTTGAGCTTCGCGTTATGGCCAGATGCAACAGTACTCTTTGGAATAGGCAGAGAAAGTAGCCAGGAGTTATCGGCAGACAAGTGGGTGAGAAGAGGTCGACTTGGACTGCTTGGCGTGGGTAGGATGGATTTGAGCTTGCCTTGGCGTTCCTGGCGGGTGGGGATCGCCATGGTCGTTGGTTCGAAAGGAGGCAATGGGTCCTCAAGAATAATGGACTGAAATGGCCAGAGAGGAGTATATGAAGGAGTAGTGCTGGTTTAAGTCTCACAGTTTCTGAGTATGGCAATGATAACCAAGTGTCAGCTTCTTATCAATATTTTCGTGAAACGGCTGAAATGAGCCTTGGCGGCCGCCATTTTCAAGATGGGATCATTACCCTGTAGACTGTGTCTTTTCCAAGCATGGTGGGCGGTTCTGCCATCAGGGTTGCGTATGGGTCCTGGCCCTGTACACTGTGGAAATCTCCAGTGCCTGTCGACGAATGAAATACCTGTATACAGGGGTAGTAAACGTAATTTGATCGCCACCCGCTGCTTTTATTTCACTCTCTTGAGGCAAATCACTGGAATTGAAGCTATTCGGATTTTTACCACTTTGTCTCCATTCCATTAGCTGCTATTACATCTAAGCAACGCTGGTGCATTGTTCTAATCCTTGCTCTTACTTCCTCATCTGTGATTTGTTCCCAAGCTCTTAGAACAGCTGCTCTTAGCCTCCGGGACTTGGTGTGTACCTCAGGATCTATCTCTTGTAAGATATCCTTTAGTCGATTCCAGATATCCTTAATTGGTGAGAGATCTAGAGAGAATGGTGGCCAGAAGATTGGCACTATATTCCACCTAGCTAGAAGCGCAAGCGTTGCATCTGCCGTATGTCCTGACCCCCCGTCCTGTTGAAAAGAGAGTCCTGGATGGTTGAAGAGATAGCTGACGATTACTGGCACGGTGTGTTCGCAGTATGTTTTAATCGTTATTGTTCCCCACTCCTTTTCCTAGAACAAGCCCGTGCCTTTGCCATATCGTCCACATATACAACCCCAGAACATCCAGCCAATTTTTCTCTGCCACTTATGCTAGACGCAATCGGGGTGAAAGAGCTCAGACGGACCGATTTTCCTCGTACACCACTGCCTCTTGTGAGATCCTGGCTGTACCCAACTCTTATCGCTCCAGCAGATCAAATCCCACTACTCGTCTGTCTAATCCTTGTGCTCCTCTGCCCACGCTAGTCTCAGCCGTCGATTCTTCTCTGAGATTGGAGGCGTCCTTCTCCGTACGCCCCAGCAGTAACCCTCCTTTTTGAATGCCGTACGGACAGCTTTCTCTCCGCAAGTCCAGCCTAGCCAGTGGGGAAGCTCTTTCATTGGAATGTCGCGTGAGACGGAGTTAAATGTAGCCCAGTCGATTAAGTGCTTGCGTTGCGGAGTAGAGAGGAAAGGGTGACGGCCGCTTCGTTGTTTTTGGGGAGTTGGGCGAAAGGAAAGGGCATAATCGACTTGCCGGCGAGTGAAGCGTGGGCTCTGGAGGAGGATATCAGAGACGGTCCAGCCAGCAGTATAGTAGAGGGTCTATATGCGAAGACGATCATCTCTAGTAGTAGGGTGGGAATTGGGTGTCTTGGGCGTAGGGATAAAAATTGATGATTCTATTGATGAGAAGGAAAGAGAGAGGAAGAGAGAGAGAGAAGTCTTATAGCGGCGTGAGAGACAGGAGACTCACGGTAATCAGCTATTCTATTAGCTGTTCTGATTAGTGGGACCACCCTGCGATTCCAGCTGGTTCGCCGGTAATCAGGTGCTAATTAGGGTAATCAGGTGTCAATTAACGTTTAAAAAGCCCTGTAGGGAGTAGCATGAGGGGAATTCTGACGTCAGCTTACAGCATACGATCTTAGGAAAGAAAACCGCTGCTCACATTAAACGTCACAAAAGATAAATATAGATAGGAAGGAGATTCATGATTGACCTCTTAAGGCCATGGGAATGCTTGTTGGGGAAACCTTTTAGTACGTAATTCTGTGATTGGGAAACGCGATATTGATCAGCCCTTATTCGTGGGGCCCAGGTGCACAACGGTACCCCGCGCTTACCCCACCACCAACCCGTACAGACACCAAGCAGCTCCCATGCGGAGGAGGCAATTGTAACAAAAACAGCAGAACTATTTAATAACGGTCTTAGGCAGAATAGCCAATTTTAGGCCCCTTCACAACGGTGATCCATGATCGTGTGCACTTCGCATGACAAGAAGAATGCACGTAGGTCTCGCTCAGCAGAATTGAAATGAAAGGACAAATCAGAATGGAGTTAGTTGAATTCTCAAGCATTAAAACTTTTAAGACTATAGGTCTGACATTATCGGAGAACTTTTGATAAAAAGTAGAAAATCACCACCCCTCAAAAAGTACTGTACAAAATTTGCTTTTGGTAGGTTGTTTTGCCACGGCCAGGAACTGGCGGGGATGTAGATATTTCTCGATTTGCTACATTTAGCAGGATCTGATGTAGAGACCAATCGGACGGGGGTTGTAGTCCTGGAAGTACTCCAGTTTGGTGCCGCTGACAGAGCTCACCTCGTAAGAGACGGTTTGGCCAGATGGGCAGGAGAAGGTGCTAATGACAATGTCTTGGCCTGGAGCGACCGAGCCACTGCCGAGTTGCAAGGCAGGGCTACCTTGGTTGGCGTAGGTGGTGGACTGCGTAGCGACCTGGCTCAATTGTGTAATGGCGATATTGCCGTCGCCAGAGAAAGTGAAGGAGGAGGTCTCAAGTTGTGATTGCTGTGGAAAAAGGAAGACGAGCGAGCACATGCCGGTATAGGATGATGGAACGTCGAAGTTGAAGATGGAGCTGATGTCCGGGGTGACTTTGCCGTTGTACGAGGTTCCATAGGCAGTGTATGGAGCACTCTTGGAGACGGGAATGGTCAAGTGAGGGTATTGGTAAGGCCCGTTGAGGTCGGCAGGGCAGTGATCGCTGCACGTCTGGCCATGACATTCGTTGTTATGCCCTGGTGGAGGTGGTGGAGCATATGGAGGCTGTTGAGGTGGGGCTGGAGGACCTTGCGGAGGCGGGCCTGGCGGTTGGGAAGGACCGGAACCATATCCGTTGGCGGTCAGCTCAATCTTGACGCACTTAGCCTGGCCCGCTACAGGCTGTGTATAGATGTTGTACTCGATGTCACTAGCCTGTTTTGCAAGATCTTAGGGTTAGCATAATTCTTTCAGGTTATGTAGAGGGCAGAGATATTTTAGTAATTTTTGGGAATTGCTGCAATACCCGGCCCACACCGGGACGAAGAGAGAAAGGCTACAGAGGAGTGATACTTACAGGGCATGCGTAGAAAGCAGGAGATCCGTTGTATTCGACCTGTCCATTGTTTATGGAAAAGCCGCCGGTGGGGGCAGCACCCTCGTCACACTGAAACTGTGATGTGGGAGGAGTAAGAATGCAGCCTCGGCCTTGAGCATCTGTGATCTGCCCATTGCTGATGCTGTAAGTACCGGTAGGATGGCCACCACCTACGCGGTTCTGTCCGTCATCTAACTGACCGACGATGCCCGATTGGCCTCCAGAGGCAGTCAAAGTGAAGGTGTAAGGTTTTCTGGGTAGGATAGCTGCCGAAGCAGAGAGAGCGAAAGCTAGGGATGCAACTGCGTACTTCATGATGAAGGAATAAAGTTACGAAAAGCAAATTTTGAAGCGACGGTGACTTTTTCTGAGGTTTGAAGTCTACTGAGAACAAAGTGGACAGAGGTATGTACTATATACTTCAGCCTCTGCTATAGCTCACCTCAACATGTTGACGCTAATTTACAGCAAGCATTACACATAGTCTCATGCTGGCAACACTCAATCCCACATTTACCAGAAAGACGCCTATTAAACAAGGTCAAAAACTCCATGCTAAGCCTAAGGTAATGAAATTTCATCGGTCCCAAGCTATACATCTGCTTGTCACCTGATGGTCGAAATCTTTTTTATGCACTATTTATCCCCATAGAACACTAGTCGGGGAAAAAATGGATGGAATTTGCTCTACGAACAAATGGTGCGCTAATATTCGGGGGCATGCGTCCCCACGGATAGTCGAGGCTGTTGCTAAAAACAATGCCCAACAGCTCCCTAAAACTATCTTGTGTGCTATGTGACGGCTCGCGCGAAGAAATGGTCATAAATAGACATACTTAAACGTTGATGGACGGCAAAAGTGGACCGAGACAAGAACAGAAGTTCAGAGACAGGTCTAGATGAAGGTCGTGACGAAAGAAGAGTACTGGCCAATGGTCCATCTTAACTCTCAACGGATGACATGACGCTTCGAAATGGGGGATAGTGGAGATCACTAGAGGAGGTGACACCTTGGTGGGCCACGATTAATTCGTTGAAGGAAAAGGCAACGTTGTAGCCTTGTAGTGCATCGATGGTCAACCTAGAATCATCGAACCGTGGTTGAAGCAATGAAGTCGGCTGGACGTGTCATCATTTACTCATGTTGAGGAGTGCGAGATGGAAATTGAGATGATGATGTGAGAAGATTTTCGGTGTCGTTGGTGTGCATAATTGGGGGCAATGAACAAAGCTAACCGTATCTAGTTTGAATAATTTACAGGCGAAGTCACATGACAGTATTCAGCTTAGAACTCTCGCCTGTGCGAAATGATCTTAAAGAATCATATATGTAACAGATTGGAATGTTGTGTGTCAATTTCTAATAAGCCCTTAGTGCCAAAGGCAAATGCAGAAAACTTGCCCCCATCACGTGAAGACGCACATGACTTCCTATTAAACTACAATCCCATATTCCGTGTGGTTTTGTGTCTGCCCAGCTTTACGACAGACTTTGGTAACCAGATAAAACATTCGTGGCTCTCTAATAAAGTTTCCTAAACTCAATAGGAGGGGAAGAGAATGATTATTTTGTAGCAGTTCCCGCCTGGAAGACCCGCTAGGAAGCTCATCGCGTTGGAGAAGTGCCCTGAGAAGCACAGTCAAGATTTATGGACTGCTGATAATATCTTCGATCAAATCGGGACCTAATTCTTCTCTCTCGTTCACCCAGACCATACTCTCAGCCCCTACCTCAGACATATTCAAATACAGGTCCTACCTTATCAGGCGAGTTCAATTCCCGACAAATCTGGGAAGGATTAGGAGATAGCCCCTCGCATTTCAACGGACCCAGTGGATCAACAGGAAGTGCAGCTCGAGGTACACGTTCGAACGCAAACAAAAATTCCCAACATACAACGGGTTCAAGCGTCGGTCTGCCTCAGCAGGATTCTATCTTCGCTCATAACTCAACTTCCGCGGGTATGAATATGTCGAAGACAACACCGTTAAACTTTTTCAACCCCGCTTGGGACAAAGTCCATCTACATGTCCGTCACGTCTATTGATCGCGAATATTCAAGTACAAAGCTGAGCTGGGTGACTGAGGACCACGCATCCTCCCTCAATTTTACCCGACCAGTGGGCTCAAGAGATGATGTCCTAGTTGACGATGCGTTTGGCCTCCCAATCGGCGTCATCACCAGGCAGATTCCACGCGAAATTAGTGTACTGTTCACTGCTCCGAACGTCCTGAATGGAGGGGAGGAGGTGCCAGCAGTAGTCTTTGGACGTATTATTCGTCAGGTTGGACCTAGGGGGCACTGCAAGAATGGCTCAGGTCAAATTCTGGCGTCCTTTCTCGGGGGGCTTCAACTCTCATGAAGAATGCACAACAGTAACCATTCTATACCATCCCATGCCAGGTGGTTATGCTTATGTTGCCATCCGAAATGCTTCTGCTCAAACACACAACCTTTTCAGATATATCCACATTAGCTTAAGACAACACGCAATCTACAACATTTCTAGCTTCAAAAATTTACTCGATATTGTTCATGAATCCCATATCATCGCCGAAATTCAAGAGGCTCTTCAAAACCATTCACAACCAATCATATTAATGTTCAATCTTCGCTGACTTTATCACGTACTTTCTATATTCCCATGTTGTAAACAAAATTTTATCTTCATTTTGATATGCAGTATTTCACACATTTGAACTGGAATAGATAGAATATTTACTATGTTTCAGTGAAAGCCTTGATTTCTTTGTGACAATTGCTGGAGAACATTGCCATTGTCCCCTAATCCTCCTTGCAACAAACCCTTCTCCGAGGATAGCCTCTTTCCCCAGATATGCTGTAACAGCTAATAGCAGTAAAATCCAGTACTTACACATTTCTGCGTCTTCCGTGGGTGCTTGGTGTCTTCCCTGTAGCTGATGGCGTCGCCGGACCCGGTGTCGAATTTTCAGCGCCGACGCAAGCAGCCCCAGCCGACTTTGTCGATCCACCTGCATAGACTGTGGGTCCAGGTACAATATAAGTAGATACTGTAGCGTGGATGTTGATGTGAATTCCTGGATCAGATGCTTTGTATGCACCTGGGAACGAGACCAGAGCGGGACTCGCAGCGCCGCCTCCAGTGACAGTGATTTGATCTAAAGAAAATAAAATTAGCATTATCTGGCGTTACTCGAAGAGAATATGACGTACAGCAGGTCATGTAGAACTGAGCACCGTCTAGCTGGGCAGCGGTATGTAAAGCAAGTGCTTCGGCACGGAGAAGATAATCTCCTGCTGGGATATCTGAAGGTATCTTCAGATTCATTTTGCCACAGCATGTATTCAAGTCTTTCGTGCCCCAATTATCGTCGTCACCAACGGATGAACCTGATTTCTGTAACATGAGTCAGTACTGAGCTGTAGGCAGTTTTTACGGGCATTCATACTGATGACCACCCATCCTGGAAAATCTTGAACCATCCGGCGGACCCATCTGCTGTGGAGGCATCGGCGACCTTGGACAGATAAACGGTCACCGGGCCATAGTGTGCGCCGCCGATGGCTTCATTTTTGCAAGAGCGATCACCAGGCTGTTGGTGCATTTCGACTGTGACCGTTTCCCCTGCCGCTACAGTGCACTTGCTCGCGATACCAGGACGTCCGTTACACCGAATTGCAGTGCTTCCAACGTCTGTGACCGGGCTATTTGACGTCGGGAGGCGAGCACATGTATTGCCGTAAAAGCGAAGTCAGTCAAAGAGGCAGCTTTATGGAAGCAAGGCACTTATTTGATCCACTCCGGCGATCCATAATTCTTGAAATATAGCATGGCCAGCAACCTGCCGGGCTCCAAAAAGTAAAATAACAGACAAAAGTGAAGATCTCATTGTAGCGACTCTGGTTAGAGGAAGCACAGAAAATAATTTTGATGGCGGTGCTCACGATGGACTGCATATGGCAGATGGCTAATATATAGATGGAATGCTTAGCCCAGCCACATTTTGAATATTATTGCCGAGTCTCGCATCTAGAATTTATTTAATCTAGGTGTCATTCGTTCTATCTCATGGCCTCAAATGTTGGTGGAACAAGGCATGTTTGATTTGGATAAGTTCGAGAGAGGTCATGAGGTTGCTGTAAATGCCACTCAAAATCCATGTCAGTTCAAGGATGTATCCTTGTTACGGCAAACGTTCTTTTTTCAAAACGCGGGGGACGAATGGGTAATGTCCTTGGTATTTAACCTGAGACGGAGTTCGCATACCTGAACCGAAAGGACCGAAGCTAGGTAGAACCTGGAAATGATGAGTGATTTGAATCAGTGTACCCGCAATAAGACCGAAGCTAATGTTCGATTTGAGCAGAATGGCCAAGCCGTGACTCAATTGGTCAAACAGAAACCCGTTTTTGCGACGCTCACAGCAATTCTCATCAGTTGTCCTCGATACTTAGTATCGAAGGCAGGCGTGTTTGAATCATTATATTCGCAATATGAGCATAAGGATCCCATGGATCATAAAGACCACCTGTTCACATTTACCTTTCCTGGAAATATTACCTAATCCCAATAATAAACTGGTTCAGCAGAGGCTCTAAGCGAGCCCCTGAAAACTTCGCTTAGCTGTAACCCCTTTTCTTCATGGGAGGCGTGTCGGTACTTGGCGAGTACTGCGCAGGGTTTGATCTTCGGGATTTTGAGGAGTTTACCATCGTATATGTTATCAATATCGCGAAGACTTGTCAACAATGCTAAGAGCTGGAGCCTTTGCTCTGCGTACATTCCCGCATCTTCATTCGTGACCTTGACGTTCCATTTCCAACCACTTCATTTCATTTTCGAGTGGATATATACACTGATATATGCTTGCTGATGAGGCTCGATGCAAGGCGCTTGAATAGGTCCACTTTAGAACATGCTCCGAAAGTCCGCCAAGTCAAGCGCTTTCTCGACGATTCGCATTGCGGCTTCCATTTTTGCATGGTTTTGGCTCTGGCACATCTACAATCATTATCAGCCCTCGTTCATTGGTATTTACTATAATTTCCGACCAGAGGAGGGTTCTGACAGCGAATGCGAACCTGAACTTTTCCACGGAGTCGATGATATTCTGGTCGCCTTGCGGACGGGCGCCAGTGAGGCACCTGCGAAACTTCCGGTACATTTTAACACGACGTTGAGATGTGCTCCCCATTTTACCATTTTCTCCGACATGGAGGAGTACATCGAAGGGCATCATATCCTCAATGCTCTGGATGAGGTCAATCCCGACATCGTCGCATCCCATCCAGACTTTGACTACTATCATTTGCGTCAGGAAAGGGCAGAGCTGGCATTACTTCTGAGCAGGCCAAGCGCTGGTCGGTGACCGCAAATACAAATGCAGGCCGCGATACTCCAGGTTGGCGAGATCGTCTTTGCTTATGGAGGCGCCGGCATCATCTTGTCCGACGTCGCACTTCGAAAAACGGTGAAGCATTAGAAATCCAACCTAAAGAATACGACGAGTACACTGCTGGTCATTAGGCTGGTGATTACGTTCTTGGGAAGGTGCTGGCAGATGTAGGCGTAGAGTAGATCGGTGCGATTTTATCATGAGTTTGAAGGTAAGGGAAGGGACGAAGATCCGCGAAAACTAGTCGCATTTCCTCACAACCTATAACCTCCTCTTCGAAAAGACAGCTACCCCTTCCCTCCTCGCACACTCCTCAAACCCCACACCAGCCCCCATACACTCCATACACCTCTGAATCCTCTCCTTCTCAATCCCCGCGCTCTTCAAGAGTGTAATACCATCTTTGATCGCCCCCTCCTCGATGAACACTTCGATTTCATGAGGCTCTAGTGCTGCCTTCCTCTCTTGATAATTTCCAACGTTCCAGATGACGAAATGCGACCATATAGATAGGTTGAAGAATGCGATTGTTGGTGTTGGGTAGAATGTATTGCGGAATCCCCACGCGAAGGATCGCATTCTTTGGGAAGAGAAAAGTTTCATGACGACGGCGGCGGTGGAGGCGGGCAACGATGATGGCTTGACGCTGATAGTAAATTTTTAGCAGTTGGAACTTGATTTGAGAATCTGATAATAATTACAGACCCGATATTGCTGTTGCTTCCAATATTCGTGAAATAAAAAGAGGTCGAGGTTTGAGCTTCAAATTTGTGGGTTTGCTACCCGGTTAGTGTACCAAAATTGCTCGAACATTGCCGCGCGCTTCTGAGATCCAAAGCCAAAAGGCGAATAGAGCTTATATCGATAAACCTTTGCTTCCGAGTCGGAGACGGCTCGAAACTTGGGTCGATATCTTGCTAGCTCTAGGGACCTTGCTGAAATCGCTCGATCAAGTGGTGGCGAGCGGCCCCTTCTGACCTAAATGCTTCAAAGGTCTGATCACTACCTCCCATCGGCTCAATGTTTCCATCTATCAAGTGTTTTAACCGGAATAGTTGAATAGTCTGGGGATTAAAATCCTCTCTTCACTCCATTGCTCCTCCGTATTGAGAACTTTCATAATACTTTCGATCCCCTTTAATTTATTCTGGTGTGGAAATTGGCGTTTAATTTCATAAACTTTGACACTTAAAGTTACGAAATTCGGCTCCAGCACTCCATGAATTCTACAACCGTATCTAGACTAAAGCGTAATTGAACAGCCTCGCGTTGTTGGAAGTTTCGTCAACGTATGGGCGCTCAAGACCACGACGAAGCTAGATTATCGTCGAAATTCCAATCCAGCGTATTGAAGAGATCAAAGTCCTCCATCTGCGACATCAATACAGGCTGATCTGCGAAATCTCCGGTGACTTGCGTATTTGCCGCTCCATCTAACTCAATTGCGGCGCTCGACGACTCAGAACTTGGACGATCGGCTACACCGAAACGACTAGTCAACATGCAGCACAAACTTGACAAGAAATAAACACTCACATGTTTGCTGAACATTCATCTGTCTCCTCCAGCTCCAGACGTAGTCATACACATGACTAACACACATACGGCTCCTTATCACAAGATTCAACGGATCAACCAGCGCTGGCGTCTGCTGCTCAGGATCAAAGCCACCTCCAGCCGCACGCCACATCCTAGTATGCGCCTCCGCGACTCGATCAGGAAAATCATTCTTCTTCACACTAATAGATCTTAGGGCGAGGATACAAGCATTGAACATCGTTCTGCCTAGCACGGTATCTAGAGTGACAGAAATGCTGCTGTTGAGGATCTTGAGCAGGATACAGGATGCGGAAATCAGGGTTCGGAGAAGGTAGTTTGTGCAGTGGTGGAGGGTGGAGGAGGAGTCGAGCTCGGGGTCGAGGACACCTTGGATTAGGGAGATGGCGGAGTGAAAGGCGCTGGATATGGAGGTGGTGTGGAGGGGTGAGGTGGAGGGGATGAAGAAGGCGAAGGCGTGGAAGTGGAGTTTGGTTGCGAGGAGTGAGAGCTTATTGAATGCTTTGTAAGTCAGTAGTTTGACTCATGTGATAGATGCATTTGGAATTAAGGTTATCGGGGTTCTCATAACTTACGAGAGAAGTTTCTTGCAAACGATTCCAGTTCGTCGAGATCACCGGACAGCTGGTTCCATGTGGAGGAAATATCATCTCCTACGGTCCCCTCCCCGGGATCGACTGAGTTTCTGTAATGGGTAGAAATCATCTTGTCACAGAACTTCATGATCATCAATCTATGTTCGATGTCCGCGTTTCCTGACTCTGGAGTCCAAGCCCCAGCATAATCATACATTAATCCCCAGGGCTTTCCGTATGTGATGGCAATACTAAAAGTGGGGTTAGAATAAAAGATCAATAACTAACGGTCAGGTTCAGGGAATACCCTTGAGCGACCATATTGCAAACAGCCCAAGTCAACTGTCTATCTTCAATCTCCGCCTTCCCAGAACTGCGAGACAGTTGAGTCAGTTCGTGTACCTGGGAAGATATGTGAAGTCCCGTCTGCATTGCAATTTGCATCATGATACCGCTCAGCATGAATGATGGGTCAAGTTCGCTCAAACCGAGTCTGGAAAAGCCGGGTCCAGGTTTCTCGGGGGTTTGTTTACTTGAAATTTCTGCTATTGCAAGCACTGGCCAGGTGCATAACAGTGCAAGTGCCTTCACCGTATGATATTTCTGGGGCATATCTGATATGGTGCTCCAGAGGAGTTTGCGATAAGGTTGCGCCAGTGCACTTAACACATGCTCGTTTTGAGCGTATCGGCGAGCAGCGACTAGGACTACTGTCCATCCGAGAAGAGGAGAAGTATCAAAGTAGAAGTCACTTCCCAATTCAGGGTTTAGTATTGGGCAGTATTGATGATAGTGTTTGAAGAACCTAGAGTAGTCTCAGTCTCGGCGCCTCACTTTTTCATGAACTCTCTTTGGCTTACATATCAAAAAGGTTAGCAACATCTCTACCAGGGATAAAAACGCCATCGAGGTTCTGATCTCGTGGACTTGACGAGATTATTGGGACAAAGTCATCTTGTGGTGTGTCCGGTAATGTTGCCTGCGAGTGTTTCGCCAGCTCAAGTTGCCGCCGCAAATCGCGGATCTGTTGATTCAAGTGTTCAAGTTGGCTGTATTTGAGATCAGCAGCTACCCCGACTAGTTCAAAGGAGAGAGCGAATTCATACTCCCGCTTAGCAATTCTCTTGAACTCGGGATCAATCTGACACTCCTTTTTCAACCTCTTACAATGCGAGCATGGCTCGAATGGTTCTTTCACCACGTCACATTTGATCTGTAAGATTAGACGGACTCATTATTCAGAACTATTTTCCATACCTTTTGTTGCCGACAAGTTACGCACGATCTGACTTTCGGGATATACTGCGGCACCTGGTCGTCCGAGGTCGGCGTCCGGCTCCTGCGTCTTGGTCTCTTCTGGCCCGCTAAACGAGCTGGAGATGATGCATGCTCGTCACTTTCGGGTTCGATATTGTGTCTCGTTATTGGAGGCATGCTGATTCTGCTTGTTGCAAGTCTGAGAATGTGATGCTGAAGCGGGAATCGGCGGGGAAGTCAGAGTCGGCGCTTTCGCCAATTTTGGTCCGATTCTCGCCGCATAGTACAAACTAACTCCGAAACTCGGCGCTCATGCCATAGGGGCTTCCCCACATACAAGCTCCGTTCAGCCTCTTCCACACCGACGACCCTTTGGTCAGTAGAACATGTTAAATCGAGCAAGATCAATATCTACAGCGAAGTAGTGCTTTATAGGTTTCATAACCATGTGTCTACAAGAGTAAAATATCAGGTCGTGAAAGAGTCTTAAGCGGAGCCTCAAACCCGGGACCATCCCCCAGGTATCTTAGCTTGGGCTCATCTCACTTCGCTAATTAGCACCCGAACAGACTAGTCGGTGTCGTGGTCGTAATAGCTTTTAGAATGCTGAGAGATTCTATATCAATGTCCGTAGAGTCCGTGGATTTTCGGAACGACGTTGCACCGAACACAGAAGCTGACAGCCTCCCATTCACTCGCTTCCGAGCTGCGATTGTCTGATGGAGCCTTTGATAGGACTTTCACCATATACCTCAGTGCTTCTGACAATGTCAGTTCGAAAGATTTCAAGGCGAATGTGTATTATTTCTCCTCCTCGACCAGCTGTCGACAGCCACTTCGTCTCACCCGGCCTCGGACCTGCAATATTTCGATAGCGTTTAAAGAATGCTGCGCGCGGGTGTCACTTCAATCTTCCTCGTGGGATCAATAGGAGTATGTCTCGAAGGTGGAGATCATATTACGGAGGAGAGACAAGGTTAGGGGGAGAAGACTTCGAGGAAGGATGACGATGTGCTGTGCAGCTCTGGGAACTGCCCCAGCTCCTCCTTCCGCAATCATAATCTCAGGATAAGGAAGATGCCAGGTTGAAGATATCCAGGCAGTCTTCCATCATGCCGAGTCACAGTATGGAAGCTATCATAGCCAACTTCGTTCGAATCTCCGGACAGCGAAGCCGCACATTCCTCTTCGGAATCCCAGCTTGGTACGCCGAGGTACAACATCCCACTCCAACGATCTTGCTCTTAGCACTGGGGTGCGATCTGGTGCAGTATTAGGAATCTGAGTTGGTGATGGGAAGTCATTCATCCTGTAAGTTTGATCAGAATGCCAAGCACTATAATGCAATAAGCCTCGAAAATCTCGAGTCGCTCGATGAATCTTCACACAAGTTACCCATTTGAACAGTTAAACTTACTTGCCTGTGGAGATCTGTTACCATGACAGTGAGGTTGGAAAAATAGACGAATATTATAGTATGTGACATATTAGTGTGCGTTGTCGGAAGCAAAGGGAGGAGGGCCTGCTGAGAGGCTTATCACTAGTGTCGAAGTTTTTTGGCTTCGTCTCCGTTCGTCTCGGGTACTTGAACCATACTATGGCGCATGAGCTCGATGACCGCCTTCTTGTTGTGCGATGTGAAGACGTGCGGAATTGTTCGTGAGGGGGAGATGGTTATTCGAACGGCTGGAGCCTGTGTCAGGGTCGGAGATGGTGAGAAATATGTTGATGTCATCAGCGTTGTTGAATACTAGGCGCCACTAGGCTGCGCTCTCCAGTGCTGAATTACTTGTTGCGAGGTGTATAGAAGATCGAGAGTTTGGCGTGCTGGTCCGTTGTTGATATGAGGAAGTGGAGAGTAGATGTGAGAAAACGAGGATAGGTATTTTGATGACGATATCGTTCTCGATACTGGGAAGCTACTGCCTGCACTCCCAGTGCTTAATTGCTTGTTGCAAGATGTACAAGTCGACGGTCAAGAGTTTGGCCTGTCTGTTGGGTGTTGATACAAGGAAAAGGAAAGTAGGTGTGAGAAAAGGAGGATATGTTGATGTGTGATGGCGTTAGCGTGTCTGTACTGGAAGCTACGGCGCTGTGCTTCCAGGGCCCTGGTAGAATTGTAAAGGGTTCCTTAAGTTTTCGTCTTCCTACTGATGAGAGAGATTTGCCGGTGTCGACTCCCAAGTGGTCCAAATTCGGTTATCCATATATTGATGTCATCAGTAATATCAGACACCAGAAACCATTGCCCCGCGCTCTCGGTGCTCAAGGAAGAAAATCTTGTAGAAACTTCGGCACATCCGAGTCTTTGTCTCCCAACCAGGAATTCTGAACCGTTTTTGGGTGTCGATATATGCTTTCCACCTCGCTAATGTGCTTGGAGAAATATTTCGGACAGATGCAGATACACATACTCCCAGGCGCATCGTCGGTCGGAATTACCAAGACATGCACGCGGGCCACGGGGGTTGCATCTAGCGGGCTGTCTTCGCCCGGGCCGCGGCTGCCGTTCAATGCTCCATCAGGCCTAGCTCGCCGCCTAGCGGCCCATCCGCTCGTGATAAGATGGATGGCTTACTACTGTGATCGAGTAACAGCTCGCCGCGCCCAGTCGCCGGGCTGTCATCCTCACCAAACTGGTCGCCTTGTACCTGCTTCCCCATCCTTTTCCCTCCGCAGTCCACGACCCACGAATCTGGGCTGCCCACTAGCCCTCCAGTCACTCCCCGAGCTCCATTGCATCAATTTGCATAAATCCACTTCGCTAGCTTCGGCTTGTCCGCGCTTGATAAGTCGATAGGCCCTGGTTGTCCATTCCTTATCCTCTGAATGGCCCAGCCAGTTGACCGGCGACACTGGGGATGGAAATCCTCGATATCTTGCAGTAGGCCATGGCCGATCTGCCTTCGTTTTTGCTTATCTCTTATCTTCTTTGTCACTGAACCTCAAATATAAAAGAGAGCTTCGATATTTCCCCTCTTCTCCCTTCGTTCTACGTCTCGTCCGCATTGACTCGACACGATCGTACATCACCAGCACTACCGTCACCGCCCAACATGGCTGACGAGAACAAATTGCAATTGTCCGATGTTGACGAGAAGGGTGGCGCCGGCTCCCCAGCCACATCCGCCTTCGAGCCCGCCGTAGCAACAGGTCACGTGTCCGGCCTCAAGAGACGCTTCCCCGGATTCAACCTCGAAGTGCGCCAAGAGGAGAGCAGCTTTGCTGCTACCAAGAGTGCCTCCAATGCCGATTTCGACCCCATCCCTCCGTCGAGGCGCACCTGGAATATGGGCGCTTATGTCGCCTACTGGATGGCTGACGCCTGGGCGGTCTCGAACTGGGAAGTTGGTGAGTTACCCCGCGATGTGCTTCGTCTACCTCCATATGGAGTCAGGGGAGCAAAGTGGCGGTGCTGACACTTTGGTTGCGCAGCTTCTTCCATGATCGATGTGGGCCTCAGCTGGAAAATGGCAATCGGGGCCTGTGTCTTGGGTAATACTATCATGGGTCTCGTCATTACCATCAATGGCAGAGTTGGTGCCACTGTGAGTTTTGTCTTTCAACAAAAGGCTGAGCGAAGCTTACTTGAAATAGCTGCACACTCCGTTCCCTGTCCTCGCACGCATGCCATTTGGCTACTACTTCAGCTACTTCGTCGTTGTGTCCCGATGCGTCCTCGCCATCGTCTGGCTCGGGTGAGTTTGTTCGACTTGAGTCCATTACTTCAAGAGACTAAGTGTACGCAGTGTCCAAACCACGACGGGCGGTCAATGCATGACTGTCTTGCTCACAGCAATCTGGCCCAGCTTTGCCAACATCCCCAATCACATACCAGCCAGCGAGGGCATCAGCACGGCAGGAATGGTTGGCTTTTTGCTCTACTTCCTCCTCCAGCTTCCCTTCCTATGCATCCCTTACACCAAGGTCCAACACTTCTTCGCCTTCAAGAGTGTTATTGCACCAATCATTTTCCTAGCTATTTTCGGTGACACCTTGCGCAGAGCTGGTGGCACCATCAGCAATAGTACTGTCATCACCCAGGGCACTACTGTACACGGTTCGGCCCTTGCTTGGGCCTTTTTTGGCAGTAAGTGATGCTCTGTACTTGCATTGTCTTTGACTTCACTCTAACTAGAGTCCCCCTTGCAGATCTCAACGGAGTCCTGGGCAACTACGCCACCTTGGGACTAAACATCGCCGATTTTTCGAGATATGCCAACAAGCCCAGTGCACAGAACGTCCAAGCCATTGTTATTCCTGTGATCTTTAGTGAGTTTCCCCCCGCGCATTCTCACGTTCATCTTGCTAATCAAGATGGACAGCCATTGTTGGCCTGCTTGGTATCTTCACTGCCGCAGCCGCTCAGACTGCATATGGCCAAATCATCTGGAACCCCATTGTGATCATCAATTTGTGGATGGAGACCGGGACCCACGGTGGTCGCGCTGCTGCCGCCTTTGGCGCCATCGGCTTGATCATCGTTACTCTCGGTATCAACATCTCGGCCAACTCCATCAGCGCAGCCAACGATCTCATGTCATTCTGCCCCAAGTACATCAACATCCGCCGCGGTCAACTGCTTGCTGCCGTCATTGGTAGCTGGGGCTTTGTTCCGGTAAGTCGACCTGCATTTTTGCACAATTACCGTTCCCCGCTGACCACAACCACAGTGGAAAATCCTCGAGTCCGCCAGCAGGTTCCTTGCCTTCCTCGGCGGCTACACCATTTTCCTGGGTCCCATGACATCCATCCTCATGACTGAGTTCGTCCCCCACAATCCCCCACCACCCCACCTGCCACGTCCACCCACTAACCCGTTTCCGTGCCACAGCTACTACATCGTCCGAAAGGGTAATGTGTCTGTGCCTGACATGTACAACTTCCACGGCATGTACCGCTACTCGCCCCGATACGCCAGCAATTGGCGCGCGGTCGTCGCCTTCTTCATCGGTTGCATCCCGCCGCTCCCCGGCTTCGTCAACAACATCGTCGTAGCCGGCAACCCCAAGAGCGTAACCGGCGTCTCATTAGGCGGTCAACATCTGTAAGCCCCCCTCCCCACAAGCAACTTTCTCTATCGCAAATCAAACAACCCCAAACTAACAAACAATCTCACACAGCTTCGCCATCGGCTACATCTACTCCTTCATCGCCGCCGGCCTCTTCTACTGGGCCTTCAACCGCTTCTTCCCGCACACCGAGTCCATCATGGACCACCCGGAGACGGGCGAGGACGTCATCGCCGCCAACGACGCCAAGAACGTCGAGGCGCGTCGCGCGAGCCGCGCTGAGCGCCGGCCGAGTCTTGCTGTGCAGATCTTTGAGGTCTAGATTTCTTTTTCGCTGCTTGAGAGGTTGATGAGCTTTTGTGTGGAAGAGGTGTGAGCTAGAGGTGGAAGCGCTTCTTTGGTTACTTCCGAGATGAAATGTTCTTGTAGAGAGGTATAGAGAGCGAGGAAATGAGTGAATATAATGATTATGAATATGTGTGGAAGAACGACATTAGTCTTTTGTGAAGTGTGCATATGCAGTAAATTAGGCTTGCCAACGCTCCGAAGTAACATTGTAAGCTTACGTCCGCTTCTTAGCACACCCTCTTATCCCTTCCCTTACGTCTCAAGTTGCTGGTTATGATATCCAAGTAGATATAATTATATCTTCTCTTCCCTCTAGCTCCTCCACTTGACTTCTCCTCGCAACCCCATTCGTCCTCGCATCTCCCCACCCTGACAGACACCTCCACATCCCTCTCGCCTCACAAGTTGCAACTTCAACCCTCTCGCATCCCATGACGCCAACCATTGTCAGCATTCTCTGTTAATTTTGGGAAATTTATTGGTGGACTGTTACATTAATTTTTTTGTGGATATTTATTATAGGGCGGAAAGTAGAAGAATAGTGTAATTCATCTTTCTCTTTTCTTGAGGAGGCGTTTAAGACTGTGAAATGGATATTGGAACGAGGAAGTATATCGTTTCATTATTTTGGATGTTAGAGAAAAGAGAGGTTTGAAGTGAGATTTTAAAGCTTGTAATAATGGGGATGGGGAGAATGGTTTAGGAGGGAAGGGAAGGGAAGTGACGAGTGTCCTGCGCCAGCCGGAGATAGCTGGGGGGGGCGAACAGAAGAATCGCTGGCAGCTTTTTTTCGACAAACAAGAAGATAAGATCTATCTCTATCACGTTTTCGGCATCCTAAGTTGACAGTCATCTAAATCCCCCGCTTCGGCTTAACCCGGGCGGGTGCCCCGCCCCCGTCTCCTGACACTACTTCCGAATTCTAATCTCTGAGATCTTCCCCTTTCCATCCACTCCGCGTGCCAGCATCGGCGCGTCTTTGAACTGGATTATAGTAACAACTTCGCGATCGCGGCCCCGATGTTCATGTGTGGGTATTTGGCACGTGCTGCGCTTCTTCTTTGCGTGTTCTTGGTGGCTGGGGGGCTCTAGGCCTGGGGTTGGTGGTAGATGCCTGAGAGGAGGGAAGGGGGTAGTGCAGGAGGGTGTTTAGGAGGCGGATGACGGGATGAGAGGGAGATACTTGCTCTCTACTATCAGCTGAGCTAGACCTTTGTCTTAAACCTTTTTAATATCAACAAACCCCCTTGCAAAGTATACACTTACGTGAGACTAGGGTTTCGAGCTAGACAAGATCTCGAAGACATGGCAGCATAGAAATCGAGTCACGTTGTAGATGTGGCAGCCTGTCCAAAGTATATATTCTTAAGTAAATTGCAAAGTGAAGAGGAATAGATAGTAGATGTCAGTGATTTCAGAATCAATTCTTAGGTCTAGGACCGCCTCGAATGACGTCGCAAGCCACCTCAGTTGGCATTCGCTTAATTAAGCGAACGGCCCCTTTTCATTCTCGCTACACACATATTCTCCGCACGTGGAGTATTTGTATAGATGAATGCCGGGTTTTTCATTCGGATGGATCGTAAACGCTCATTTATAGTTCACAGAGAGACCTCTATTTGAAGTGAATAACGTTTTGAGTGAGATATACTACTTTTTCTCTAACTGGCTCGGGAAGGAAGTAATAAGTGGTTGAGTAGAAGATTGACAAGGAGTCTACATCATGTAATACACACTTGAGACATTGTATAAGGTATTTAAATTGCAACTCATTAAATTGTCTGTCGAGAACTGCATTCAAAACGGCCGGAATTGCAGGAGAGAGTCAGAGCCATGTGGAACCAGCACTCAACCTATCGAATCGTAGCATATCCATCAGCTCACACAGATTTCTCAGCCTCATAATCTCCCTTAACAGCTTGCTGAAACTCGTTCTCACTATCCCCAATCGGCCTTCCAGTAGGATCGTGCGCCGCATCCCAGGCATCGACCTCGCCAAGCGGGACCTTGACCAAGATATGCGAGTTCGTGCCTTGATCATCTAGGACAATGATCTCCTGTCTCACTGCGTACTTGCCAAAGTGTGGGAGGACATACATCCATACGATGTAGTACACAACGCAGAGGACGAGACTAGTTTCTAATTAGCGATCTTGCTCAACTAAGAAATGGTTATATGGAGGTGACTTACATTCCAATACCAGTAACGACATACGCCGCATACCAGAACGTGAACTCGCCGGCATCTTTGCCGCCAGGTGGAGGATACCATGGCATGACAAGACAGTAGATATTAACCAAGACCGAGAACACGATAGCGACATCCCAGGCGCGGAAGTCCGCGCGAGGCAGTCCCGCCTTCTTGCGTTCATAGCGCACGAAGTACAGGCCGACAGCCAGCGCGAGAAGGAAGGCTTGCGAGGGATAGACGGAGAGGTTGACGACGAAGTTGAAGGCATCACCGGCGGGAGGTGCGAGGATCATGATCATCGTCAGGCCCCACTTGACGGTGTATGGGCCGATGGGAGTCCCGAATGGACGCGTTGAGGCCCAGAATTTGGGCCAGGGGAGCACGCCTTGTCTGAAACAGAATTAGCTTATGAGATTTTGAAGGGGGAAATAGAGGGGCATACCGTCCGCATTCGCGGATCACGCGGGACTGGCCGATCATCACGGCGATGATGTTCCCGAAAGCCGAAAGTGCAATGAGGATGTTCAGTCCCTTTACATTGGATCCGAAGACGGCTTCGAAGAAAAGGGAGGCAACCGTTTGCTTTCCAGCTGCGAGTGTGGCCTTTGGTACAGCCGCAAGGTATGCGACGTTGGCTAGGATGTACAAGATTGCAACGAGAAGCAAGGCATAGGAGGCGCTCTTCTTGAGAGTTTGAACGGGCTTCCTCACTTCGTTGACGACGTTGAAAGCATTCGTATAGCCGGCGTAGGAGAAAATAATGTCGTACAACGCGGTCGTCGCACCGTATCCACCGCCGGAGCCAGATCCATGGAAAGCGTCCCTGAAGTTAGCTTTCGGGTCCTTGACGCGGGTGTGGCCGCCAAGTACGACAAGCCCGGTGATCGCGATGAAGATTAGCGTGATGAGTTTCACGCCGCCGATGGTGTTGGAAATCCATAAGGAAGTGCGAGTGTGGAAGACTACGAGCAGGTAGGCGACCGTATACCCGGCAATGGCAACACCCTTCTGTTCCCAATCGGTGGGCGAGTGGCCGTTAACCCTCCACAGATATTCAGAGAGGACAATGGCGTTGCTAGCACTGAAAGAGAGTGCGACTGTCTGGACGGCAAAGGTCAGGGGGAAGAAGTACTTCGGACGCGGGAATGCCTGCTCCAGATAAACGACTTCCGAGCCGGACCGATTCGGGAAGTAAGAGGCGTATTCGAGATAGATGACGAGCGAGGCGATGGATATAAAGAATCCGAGAGTCCAGAAGATGAGCGCTAGCCCTGGTGAGCCTGTTCCTCGCAAGATTGTAGAGGGAGTGCTGAATACTCCTGTCCCGACCATCATGCTGAAGTTGAGGAACAATATAGAGACGGCTCCGACTGAGTACCCTAGTGAGGAACAAACCTCGACAGGTGCCCCTGATGCCTCCTCTGCAACTATGGTTAGTATGCGTGACCACATTTTGACCAGAACAGCTTACGGTAGGATATGCCAGCATCATTTCCAGACTTCTCAAGAGCAAACTTCAGGCTGCCTTCAGACACAAAATCGGGTTGCAAGTCACTGCCAGTACTAGTCACCGATGTTTCGGCGGCGCCCTTGCGGCTGCCAAACCTCCTCCAGTCAACCATGATGGATGAGGGCAAGATTTTAATCAGTGTTGAAGGGTATATTGAGCCTTGTCAAAAAGTGATGAATGGCAAAAATATTTTATCCGCAGGAATGCTGGAGCTTTAAGAAGAAAACTTAGAGATAGCTTTGCAATCAGGAGAGATAAGAGAGTTGCAAGAGGTGGGACAAAATGCATCATTGCTGCAAAGATCTACTGGGTACAGCGCACCTTCCCCTCAGGGTATAATGCAGCCTCCCAGCGGGTCACGGCATGTCCCTGGAAACTTGACGGGCGCGCCGAACGGAGATCTGATCGCACTCGGACAAAGTTGAAAATTCAAATTCGAGCAGATAGCAGGGTTGCATGCATTCCTGCAATGCAAATATTCATCACGCTCAGAGCCAGCATTTGACAGAACACAGAGACTTCTCTTAGCTCTTAGCCCTACAGATGAAATATTTAAACCATAGGAGAAAAATCACCAGATACAAGATGTACGGGGTGGAGAGGAGATAAAGTTCACAACAACAAGAAACGCCACAGGATGGCGGAGGTGGGTGGTGGCAGACAGAGCTTGCGCCAAGCACGGAAGCGAAGACATCGATCGCGCCATCAATGCACTGCCGTTGTGGTGTCGCTAATTCCCCGCAAGCACGGAAATCGAGAGCTTGGTCGCGCAATAAAAGGGGTTTCACCTGCAGCGTAGCATTCATTGGTGTATACCCTTGTTGATCATCCGCTTTTGTGGAGAGCTTCCTAGCTCCGGGCGCTTCATACTTGATCAGTTCCGCTTCCCAGCGGGGCGGTATGGAAGTCGCCCTTCCAAAAGGCCGGATATCATTTCCTGTTACGTGAATTGTGGAATATATTAATAAAAACTTTTAGTTTCAGCTACGGGACAGACGCCTCTTGTGATAGAGGGGCGTTAACTTTGAGTGATAGTGACATTGGGTGGCCAAGTTTGACGACACCCCCACGTCTCAATGGACTTATATTAGTAATGTGAGGAGACAGAAGATCAAGTTTGGCGTTTTATTGAAAAGATCTTGGTATTGAGGAGAGGGGTCATTGGCTCACCTAAAATACCGAGGTATAAGAGAAAGTGAAGAAGTGTAGGGAAGAGTGAAAGGAGCTTTGCAGGAAGACGTACTCGTGCGGCGTATAAGTCTGTCTTGGGCCTAGCTTAGTTAGGAACATGTAGATAAAAGCTACCCCCCACCAATTCACTTGATGCTGATTGCTGAACCACGGATTCGATAGGCAGGGGATGCGGCAGCTAAGCTCAAGACAGACTTGTGGGCCGAATAAGTACTTAGAATCATCAAAGTGGCCCAACTACCACAGATCTGCGATTTGCGAATAATATAGCGAGGACTGAGCGGTAATGCAGCCTCTCGGACTGCAATGCTTCGAACGGGACACTAGAGTTGGCACGTTCTAGTTTCACGATGATGATGGAAGGAGTGAAGATGAAAAGTTCCAGCCATCCAAAGCGTAAATATATTGACGGTGCAAAATACTACAGTGAGTTCCTTAGTGGCTAGCAATCTAATTAAACACTCTTTGTCGTTTGTGCTAGGGTAAGAAACGGAAGATATAGCTGACTAGGAGGGTTGCTTCTTCACGAAAACTTGCCGGACACTCATTAGCGGACAGAACTATCTTCCATGCTTGTTCCGCCTCAAATTGCTAGTCCTCTGTACTTTCACACCTCAAAGCGTGAGCAGGTACGGTAGAGATATCTGCATACTGTTCCTAATTCGGTGAAAGATAGTAAATGTTAACATTATTAGTGTTTAAAGTCCATGCGAGAGATGAACCTAGAGGTTCCTCTATATAACCTGACGTATAAAATTATAAGTCCTCATTTTTCTCCCAAGGCAAGGGAACTCAGAGACACACTGACAACAACCCGATATCACCCGAAGGCAGTGAGAATAGAACCCGAGTACGAGTCACAAATCACATGACTTTGTTTACATTCATTCAAATTCTCTCTTCTCAGCTTTCCTGTCAACTTCAAATCGCCCTCTTTTCCACTCTAGCATGAAAGGAAATGAAACGAGCTAGAGCGAGGATAAGATTAATTAGTATGACTCTAAATCTCGGTCTTTGAGTGATCTCTGTGGTAATGCATCACGAGAACCAAAATTCGGAGGCCTATGAAGATCTCCTAGACTGCCCTGCCCCTATTTCGAGGAGCCCCGAAGTCTCGATAATCTTCTAATGATATCTTTTAGAAGGTAAAGTCACGATGCATGCATTTCTATATACATTTCTGCTATCGGCGTTATAAGGCAGAAGTGACTTGCTATCCGTCAACTGCGTTCTAACATCTGTCCCTACGTGCTGAAACGCACCCCGTAACGACACAAAACGTAGGTACTTCAAGTTTAAGCGATTTAAAATCTATGAATATGTTAAAATTTCTATTCATTTTCATTTTAGTTATATTATATACCTCCCCTAAATACTCCTAACCTACTAGTTCCGAAAATTATTATTATATTATTATTACCCCTTAAATTTATAAAGAGCCTCTTTTTACCTTATAATAGGACCCCTTAACTTATAATACTACTATTAAACTTTTTTCACTATTTAAATATATAGAACGATTAGATATAGATATCTAGGTTCTATAATAACACGAAAATGCTATTACTACTTTTATAGTAGCCATAGCGTGCCCTATTATACGACGTCGCTATATAGGCTAATACCTCCTCTAATTAAGCGAGTAAGGACCCTAGTTAGCTACGTTGTAATTATAGTAATCTCGGTAAAATTTATTATAGTAAATACTATAATACTTATAGCTACTAAAATTATTAATATAATACTTATAACTAAGTAGAGGCGGATCTTACTAGAAAATTCCTATTTCCTAACATCCTCTAACTAGCCTAAAGTGATAGGTAGTAACTATTACTTCCGGCTTATCACTTCTAGTTTTTTAGTTCTAGCTTCTCTCTTCTAGCTTTTTAGTTAGACTAGTTTATGCTCTACTTTAAATAACGAACCGCTTCGATTCTTAGCCCTAGCCTCTAAGGGGAATCCGCTCTCTTATAAGATTACTAACGAATTCAAAGATGACCTTAATAATAATAGTAAGAGTGCTAAAAGGAGCACGGTATTAGCACGCCAAACTGCGATAATAAATAGTAGTTTAGATAGTTGCAACGCGGTAATAATAGCGAGTATAGTAGAGCTCCGACGACTAAATACGATACTCCCCACGATATATAACGACGGCATAATAAAGATAGTATAATAGAGATAGTATAATAAAGATATATAATAATAATAGTATAATAAAGATAATATAATAAAGATAGTGAAGATAGTATACTAAAGAGCGTATAATAATAGTAGTATAACGATAGTAGGTATTAGGTATTATATATTATAGAGTAAGTATAATAGAGGAATATTAAAGGTTAGTTATAATCTCTTATATCTAAAACCAATAAAGACTAAATATTAAATCTAAATTACTATATAGTAATAGGTTCTAAAGCTAGCCTAAGCTTGCCTTAGACTTATTAATCCTCTATTTATATGCTTAAATAGTAATCTTAGCTACTATTACTATATCTTCGCGACTAGGACTCTCTATAGTTCTAGTATAATCTCATCTTCTATAATCGGTGCTTCTATTACTAAGGCTCTTAATAGTACTAGTGCTTTACTCATCCGTGCTATTATAGCATTTAGTTCTAGCTCTAGCTCCTCTAGCTCTAGCTCCTCTAGCTCTAGATCTACCTCTAGTATAGTACTTTTACGCTTCCAACCCCGTTTTACCTTATCTATAGTGGCTTCTTCTACCTCTAACGTAGTACTTTTACGCTTCTAACCACATTTACCCTTACCTTTAGCTTCTTTAGTAGCGTCTTTTTTAGCACGCTTAGCTCGTGCCTCTTAAAGGTCCTTATAGCTCATTACCTTCCCCTCCCCCTTCGCGATCCCTAGTACTAATAACTTAGTTAATCGTTGAACCTTGGCTTCGTTATTAATTATAGTTAGGAACTTAATTCGGTCCTCTTAGAGGATAGTCTAAGTAGAGGATTTCTAGAACGCTTTAGTATATTTCTATAAGTGCCTCGCTAGGTTCTATTTACTCGTTTTATTAAGCGCATGAGTATCTTAGATAATTAGGTTCTATAGTGACATAAAAGACTCTACTAATACTAGTGTCATAGGTGTTTATAGTTCTACGTCTTACTAATAAGACCCTACCTTCACCTTATTAGCGCTTAGAATAGCTAGTTTAGCTAGGGGGGCGGGTATACTTCTAAGTACCCTATCTGGATTAAATAGGAATAGGCCGCTTATAGTAAAGCCGGCCTTAATATTCTTTAGTATAAATACTATTTTCCTTACGGGGCTATATAGAGAGGTGAAGTGCTCTCTACTAATTATATTTATACCTCCTTACTTAAGTCGATTAACCTAGTCGCGATACGCTAACTTAAGTAGAGTAAATAGTACTATATTATAAGGCTAGAGCTTATAGGAGGTATAAGAAGGGAGACGATATAGAAGAATATTATTCTCGAAATAGAACCCTAAGATTTTAAGGGTTTTATATATTCTAAAGCTGTCGCAAATTAATACGCGTTATCTCTTATTAGCTCGTTCTTTAGTTTTAGGATTAAATATATACTTAAGCTACTCTAAGCTAATCTTAGAGTTAGTATATCTAGAGTCGGAGCACGTATACTACTATCTAGGAGTATAGAACGTGGTCTAGTTACTTTAATAGGTATTTACTAGCTAGATTATTATTAGGTTTAAATACCTACTATTACTACTAATATATTCGATTATAGTTACTAATATGCGCTTAACTCGCGCACCTCTATAGTCTCGCTTATTATACTTACTTATAAGGACTTTTATAAAGCTTAGTATAGAGAGTATTACTCTAGTCTCGTCTATGTTATACACGTTCTCGATAAGGATAGCTAAGTCTTATAATACTTCTTTAATTACCTTAAACTAGTATATAACCTTCCTATAAATGTTTTTCTCGTGACGGTTCTAGTCTAACGCCTTAACTCTCCTTACTAGGAGTATTAGATAGCGTTTTTCTAGAGCCTTTACCTAGTTCTAACTAGGAGGCTTAAGGGGCCTTTTAGTAGTTAGTCGATAGTAGGTGATACTATATACTAGTAAAGGGATAAACTTCATTTATATCGGATAACTAAGGTTAGATATTTAAAGTAGATACTTAACGATAACCTCTTCTTTATATAGTCTAAGGTACTATTACCCTTAGGCCTTCTCTTCCCTTAAGGGTCATCCGCGAGCACGATAATAGAGTGTAGAGTAGGAGATATTACTATGATAATCTATAAGAGCACGGTATGATTTAGGCACGCTAGGCGGCACGCCTTGCGCCAATACCTAACTAGCTCTATCTATGTTCTCCTACCGTGGTGATGGCGTTGTGAACGATGGGTGACTGCCAGCGGATTGGCGACGGCGTACCTGTTGGCACGTGACCATGGAAGGTTCGAGAAACAGGCTATTTATAGCCGATATCCCTCTCTGCGGAGCGAGCGTCCCAACATCACCTCAAATCGCTTTTCGTGGAATGGCGTTCGGCTGAAAATTGGCCAGCCATCAACCCAACTCTGAGCTCCCGCTCTATCATCTACTTTTATTGCACACTAACATCGTCACCCTAAAGTAGAGTTCGAAATCGGCTTCAGTTCGGAACACTCAATGAATTTATTCCTGACCCATATTTTATGCGACCATAGCTAAGTTAGCTGCATCGCTAACTCCTGCCTTTGCCTACCCTGCTGCACGTGCTCAGGCGTAGAACTTTTTATCCTGCTGATTATCGGCGTTTTTTCTGCTTCATCACGTGAGAATGTTGACCCTATGCCTGAGGATTGCGTGGGCATTATAATGCATCCTGGAAATCTGGCTCTGAATTGCTTCCTCCACAGATTTTTTCCCTTTAGTTCTACTGCCACTAGCAGTACTGTGGTACAGTACAGTGCAGCCATGGAGGATTTCTCGGTACTAGCTTCTTTTAAAACTTTGCCTGGCTTATAATAGGATTCAAATCGACTTCAATTCGTTGAACACTCAATGATGTTTTCCCCCCACATTTCTAGATGCACTAATACTACTAGATGACATATATAAGCCTAATTCCCGGGCTCAAGTGTCATATTATAGCAGCTGACATCGCCGGACATCAGTGCTAGGCACAGATGTCGTCAGTAAACTGTTGAAACAGATGACACTCCTTCCGCTATAGTAAAAGTCGAAATCAGTTTCAGGCCTGACATTCAATGATTTTATGTTGATCCACGCTGCCAGGATGTGCCGGTGCTACAGTGCTGTGGCTCTTGAACTCTATCTCACACTTTATCCGATGATCTGTTGACAGAACTCTTCGCCAACCTGCCATTATAGTAAGTCAATGGATTAACCCCTTCTCTCGTAGTCCCTCGCTCTACTGAGATATTCTCCCACGCAGACGTGACTTTGCCTAGAAGTAGGGCAATCACGACAGTGATTACCATTGTTGGTACGGCAGCTACGGGATACCAACGTGCTGAAGCTGTAAAAGTAGTGATTCCGAAAATAGACTATCGTCTGTGAGCGACCTCCTACAAAGACTATTGAATAATCAACAGGAAGAGCACTCACGGCAACAAATGAGAGCGGTAGGAAGATGAAGCCCAGTGCTGTAATTCTATTGACCGCTTGAGTCTGGTTCAAGTTTACTTGAGTTTGAGTTACGGTCTCTGTGTTAAAGGCTAAACCGAGCAGATTTTCCTGTTGAGCAAGTAGCGTAGCTGATGTCAAGTCGTAATACTCAAGTCTCACTAGGGTATTCTTGCATCGAATTATAAGATCATCGCGCATAGCGAGGTCTGAGCTCTGCTCCTTGATCGATTCAAGAAAATGCTTCATAGAGAAGCTATGTAAGCGCATACTCTCTCTCAAATCAATCGTAGTAGCTGTGTCTCGATGCAAATTTCGAGTCTGCTCTACCACAGGCGTCAATCTTTCAGTTTCATGAAGAATCTGGCCTTTGTTAGTCTCTTCAATGACAAAGACAAAGGTACCCACTTTTGACCTGTGACCCAAATTGCTACGAGCAGCTTTCCACGTGGTGTCCCAATCCGTAAAGATCGACAGAAGATCAAGATATATCCAGAAGGCACAGGCTTCTGTTCTGTTCCAGCGACGTCCCTCGGGGTCAGAGTTGTAATATTGTTCAATTCGTTGTGGCACATTTTCTCCCGGCTTACTGCAGAGAACAACAAGTGGCCAATACGACTTATCAGCTCCTGCTCCCAGTCTTGACGTACCTTTGAGCCGGCACCACATTGCTAGATAGCAGTGAGCTAAGAATTAAACCAAAGAACCTGTTCAAACCTGTTGGTAATCGACGAGCTTCATACGATCCTAAGATGCCAGCTCTGGAATTATTCGTAGAAGGATTGTGGGGCCAGGTCTCCACTTGATCCATCACACAAGAAAAGGCTGATATGAAGTCAGCCTTTAATACTTAGAGTGGCTCAGGTGCAAGATCTTGCAACGCTTACTATTCGAGGTTTGGAAATTTGGTAACACCGCTACCTCGGTGTCAAGTTTGAACTTGACGAAGAGGCTCGTTGGCAGAGCTGGAATTGTTTGCTCAAAGGAATCTTTTAGCCACTCTTCCCAGCCTTCAACGATACTGTTTAGTTCAGCTTGTGCGGCAGAACGTGGGATAGAAGGGTTCCTACATGATCATTAATCCATTCGATATTTTGCCACATTCCATCAGAAATGTGGAAACTTCTTCAGTGACAACTCTTGCATTTTTGCTGGCACTTGGTTGCTCGAAGATACGACTTTTAAAATGAGGCAAAACACCAGACGAAAGGGGCGTAGTCTGAGTAGGGTGAAGTGTATTTCCAAAGGATGCTCGACTAGTGGGGACGACACCGATCGTGATCTGTATCTTCGTTTGGGTAGGGTCGTAGAAGCCTTTGGGAGTCAGGCCTGGTGGGGATAAATCATCATAAGATTTGTGGGAGATCCAGATGGAGCCTGTGGGAATGGGATGCAGTTGGCTGAGGGCAGTCACTCGCTCCTCCTCCGTCAGCTCGCTGCCTAGGTCCCGTCGTCCAAACAACCTTGACGCCATGACCGCTATAAGAAGCACTTATCAAGTATGATGAGTTGCGGTTTGGAGAGCAACGAAGTTGTCAGGAATCTCCTGGAGAATATTACTTGCACCTTTAGAAAGGTGAGGCTGTTAGGCTGTGGTGAGGTTCTGTGAGGTTGTGTTTCTCTGCAACGCCAAAACAATCCTGAGGCACAAAATAGAAGGCTCACGTGACGGAGTAGAAAGAACGCTGATGGCCGGCGCCGGGAGGCAGTCTTCTGTATCAGGACACATAAGCGATTGCAGGGGGTCATGATGAGACTAGTCCTAATGGGTTAGTGCGCATAACGTGTGAATTTGAAAATAAAATAAGTGAGTGTTCCGAACTGAAGCCGATTTCGAACTCTACTGTAATTTATGCAGTTGCTCCTTCGATTATAGGAACATCATGGAAGACAGCATATACCGATACCGCTTCTCTACTCCCCACAGTGCTGGCCATCTCCAAAGCCTTAAAGTCCAACTTCGCTATCCTCGTCAACCTCTCACACCTGCTCAGTTAATGATCGAGTTCGAACTACACAGGTTTCTCGACAATAAGATTCCCACAGCACTAGTATCTACCACGAAAGACATCGTGCGAGCCTTGAAAGGCGCATATGATGCACACCGCATAAAGGGCGAGGATATGAAGGATGTATACCTCACTATTATCAACATTCCAGGCCCGGGATCAGAGAGGCCGGATCCTGACCTAAGAGTCCACAGTGCCGTACAACTGGCTAGAGTGAGGGGGCTTGATGAAGAGAGCCAGAGGCTGTTCAAGGACGAATATCTGTTCGAGTGGGAGATTCCTCAACGATATGTTGTGCATATGGTGTCTCTCCAGACTCTACATGACCGAGGATTCGCGATGGAACCATACAGGATATCTGATGCGAGAGGCACTATTGAATTACGAAAACGTATTTACGAAGCAGATGCTTCTCGGAAGCACCTCACTCCTTGTTTCAAGTGCGCCGTTCACATTTGCGCAGATGGAAGAGACCTCCGCCTTGACCCAGAGGTGTACGTGCAAGAAGGATGTTGGAATCCTTGGTTGCGTGAGAGATTGGGTCAAGATTTTGGTCGGTCCTATAGATGGAAAACTGCTTGTTTGAGTAAAGTCCACATCAACCGCGAGCCCAGTGGCCAGCTGCGAGTTGCCATCATGGTCATCAGCAAACGCCACATCAAAGAGGCGTACGATATTGTAACCGGCGAACTTAGATCGAGGCTGCAACAGGCAATGAGTAACAACGACAAGCATCTCTCTACGCTTATCCGGGAGGAGCTAGAGGAGATGGAGCCATGGTTGAATGAGGAGATCAATCGCGTTAATCAGACCTACCAAGTACGAGATGTTTGACACCGTCCACGGGCTCGTTTGGAATAGAAGCTGCCATCTCTGAGCAGGGTTGACTATGAGGAGTAAGCATCTAGGGATTTTGGGAGGATGTTGGCCTATACCTGTTAAACGATGCTTTGATGCCAGAAACATGTAATAAAATTGTGAGTGTGTGGATTGCGAAGATAAGAGCAAAGGCGAAAAAAATAGGAGCAATCTAAGTTAGCACCTTTTACAGTCACTTACAAAATCGGCTTCCCCTCCACACTCGCTCGAAGATCCTCAGACCCACCTACCGCAAGAGGCTATTACAGCTGCCGTGTGTGCCCCACTCCGGCATAATGCACCCGAATTCTACTTTATTCAGGCTGAGTAGCCATGTACCACGCGTTTTAGTGACTTTCATTCTTCTTCACCGTAGTTCGATACTTTCTATCAAAAAATTCCCATACCGATTTTCCCATCTCGTACCTGCTCGTCCGTCGCCAGTATACTCGCCATCTAGAATCTCACTATGAATACACAGGCTCTGATGGTACGCTGGACCTATCACAATATAGCAATCATCAACCTTCCTCAGAATTAGAGGCCATTGACACCCCCAAATACTCCACACCTCATCACCAGGGCGAGTTGCGGCAGGGGCCAAACCGATGACTCCCTTCTGACTGAGGTAGATCACCCTCCCTCTCATTCTGGTCAATATTAGCCATTCTACTTCAGCAGCATTGTTGCAAAAGAAGCCACTATTGCTCCTCAGAAGCTGGGAGTAGCTCAGCAACAGTCTCTTCCCCTGCTTCTCCATCTCCTGATAAAGATCAACTTGCTTATTGAAATCTAGAATATATAATCAGGTCAGATAAGTCATCGTCACTTTTTCGCTTAAATCTCGAGTTAAGCTATATACTACTACGTACACATAAATTAAAATATTCCACGAACTTTTAATAATATTCTTTTAAACTTTATATTATAGCTATCGTGTTAAAGATCGCTAAAAAGGAGCTTACTCTAGTTGAGAGGAGTAAGGTATAGACTCTCTATTATAAAGGGTATACGCCTACTTAGATTTGGAATAAAACTAAGTACGCTTATACGATTATCTCTATATTTATTTAATAAGAGACTCTTATATCTTCTATAGCTTTTCTAGGTAAGCTAAGAAGCGGGGCTCTAAAGAAAATCACTTCGCGAGGCGCTAGGGTACTCGTATAAACTATAGTTAATTACCTAAGAATATCCTTAAAAGTACTAGCTATATCTTCTAAATCTAGTAAGTGTCTTAACTACTATATTATTACTATTTTACTTAAATCCTTTAGTAAAGTAAAGCGCTAGCCGTGTAAGAAGCCCTTCTTGACTCCCTTATATAAGTAGAAGCGTCGCTTCTATTACTAGGATAAGAGAGCTCTATAAAGAGATAATTAGAAAGTGTATTAGTTAGACGAAGTGACTTTTGAGATAGGAGAAGATCTAAGGGGTTTCTTTATTACCCGTAGGCTTAGAAGGGAAGAAGAATACGTGGATAAGAACCTCTAACCTACGTTTAAAAGTAGAAGGACTTCTATAAGTATTTAGAGCTATTTTTATAGAGACGAGATAAGGCCCTTATATATACTTCTAGAAGGGGAAAATATAATAGCTAAGTAGTATAAGTAGGTACTTTAACGACTATTTATCCCATTTTATAAAAGGATAAGAGTAAAGTATAATAATAAAGTCATGATATAGGAGGATAACGCGTCGTGGTATACGACTAAGATTATTACTAAATATCTAGGGAATAAGGGGATTAATTAGATATAGTAGCTACTATAGTTACCTAATCTTAATCTAATTAAAAATTTATAGAAGTATATTAAGGATATAATCGCTAGTTAAAGGTATAGGATTAGGAATATAAAGGAAATAAGATAAGCTTTACTTCTAATTTAGCTATAAATCGAGGGGGAGTTCCTCTTAAAACTCTACGATTCTATACTATAGAGATAGATAGCCTATCTTAAAAATAAGGGGGGTGCGACGAAGTACTAAATAGCTTCATTTTAAGCCTACTTGGGCTAGTTATGGTGGAAAATTCCTTTAGTTATAGGTAGTCAATGGAAGATAGGTCAAAAACTCACGTGACGAACACTTAACCGACCTGATTGTACTGCAGATCTGGATCTTTGAGAACCATACCAATCATGGTCATCAGAAGGATAGAGTATTGTTCAAGAAGCATGAGCTTATCAGTTGTTCCAATTGTGGAGAGCGATGGGATTCTAGCGCCTCTTCTGAGTTCGAGTGCTGTCTTGATTAAGTCGTGGAATAATCCAAAAACTTCCTGGGCTGGAAGATCATGCAAAATCTCCTGGAATCCCAGTTGCCGGTACGGAATCAGAACTGAATCTACTCGAATACCTTCGATGACGAGTGATCGATTGTCCATCGAAAATCTCGGAGGTGTCACAAAACAGTGATCGACAGGTGTACTCTCTGCTGTGTGCGTGAAAAGATCCGCTGAAGGTAGCTTGCTGTAGTCTGGTACCCAAGTTGGAAGTTGATGGCTGGGATCCGAATCTCCATAGATGCAGTCGCAAAGAAATGCCAGAGAATGATATTCCCCAGCGATATGCTTTGCCACCTGTGCATAGACTTGCAAAACCGAAAGTTTGTAATCAACGACAATAGGCGCTTCTTTCCATGCTGCTATGCACCCCAAAAGAGCAAAGATTTTGTCTCTGGGATCTGTGGCCTCAAACCGCCGGCATTGCTCAAGAACATCATATATCAGATGATATCGGTGAGTGCCAAAGAACGGGTTTCCCTCGGAGCGTTGGACCGGTGTGTCCTTTGTGTAGGGAAAGAATTGTGCTGCTCTACGAAGTGGATCATTCGTGGCAACTTCGAAAGCTCGAATATCTTGTGTGTCCTCTTGCTCGAGCTTTGACATCACTAGTCGTTGATATTGCATCAGAGCAAAAGCAGGAACTTGATCCCGACGACATTGAATCGACAAGCTCGAAGCATTGCTCAGCTCCTGCTGTACCCACATCCGCTTCCAATATCTGTTCTTGACAATGAGATTGACAAAAGTCCAAAATCCAGGCGGCTCGAGAAGCTCTTCAATCGAGCTATCTTGATGCAAAGACCTCAGTCTCTGAAATCCTTCATCTCCTACGTCCAGCTGAAGGTCGAGCCAGACAATAACTTTCTCGGCCAATGCGTAAATCTCTCGCATCATACCAATCCGGTGAACCTTTTCTGATGTAGAACTTTGGTCGATGCATATAGCATCAATCCAAATCAGTCTAGAGGTGCTGGGTGACTGCAGATCTTGGAGAGTTACTTCAAGCCTGGCAGGGACGTGAAGTTCGAAGTCATCGTCAATCTTGATTGGGCTAGTAACTGATGCATCGCTCCAGCTATATGAAAGAGCTTCATAAACGGTCGAGGTATCTTTCAGAGAGTGGCGTACAAAACGGCCTTCGACTTGGTTTTGCCCATCGCCAGGGAGCAATTCGAAGAGGCGAATTTCCGCCAAAGTATGATCAAGGGCCCAGTAGTGGTACATGCTTTGTACCTGTTCTTTATGGAAATGTCTGATTTTCTTGCTTCTAGATGGACTGCAATGCCAAATTGTATAATTGTCTTGTAATATTGATATCGCCATAAACTCAATGTTTGGGCGATGCGCCAACCAAGGATTCTAGCTATCTGTCCAAGCTGCAAACGACCACGTGGCGCCAACGGAGGTCTGGGGAAGCTAATTTGTACAGTCAGTTGCATAAACCTGAGCTTTTCGCGCTAAAAACGCGATCCGCACCCACTTTCGTGACGCGCATCCCCCCCGATTCTTCCAACCCACATAACTTTTACGCAATACCTTTAATTATAGAGGTAAGTAGCTTAAAATATAGCTATTAATTAATACTTTCTAACGCTAGAAGGAATTATACTAATAAGGCTTTCTAAGCGCGATAGAGAGCGTATTAATAAAGCGCTTTGTAATAACCCTAATATTAATATAAAAGAGATTATATACCTATTTTAGACGTCCTATAGTACTATATAAAGGCGGAGGGTCAAACTACGGCTTTAAGCGACTAATAGAGACGAAAGAAAGAAGGGTAGTAGGCCTACGATTATTACGGACGAGGTTCGTAACTACGTCTTAGCTTTAATTAATCGCGACCCTATATTCTATTTAGATAAGATAGTAGACTTTATCTTTATAGAGTTTAGTATAATATTAGATAATCCCCGAATATTAAGGCTCCTAAAGAGTCTAAAAACTACTTATAAACGATTATTAGTATAGGCGGCCTAGTAAGACGATACTCTAATAAATACGTAGACCTTTAAGATATAATTTTAGGACGTATAATAGCTAATCTTTATTAATAAAAGTATATATAATAAGAGGACGGGGGATCATTAGTTTAAATAGGGACTAATTAGTATTCTAGTACGTATAAAGAGATAGTTAAAGAAAATAGAGTAGTGGTCTCTTTTACTAGTATATACTCTAGATAGTTACCTAAATCCTATACTCTTTAAGGGGGTAATTATAGCTATTATTTTTAAAAAGTAGCTAGCTAAGGACGTTTTACTTAATATTAATCGATTACTTAGTTTATAGATAATCCTCGTGATAGATAACTATTAAATCTATAAAAGCCCTATTATCTAAGAGATCTATAATATATATAACGTTTAGCTTAAATTCCTACCTCCTTACTACCCTAAATTTAACCTAATTAAAGAGTCTTTCTATGACTTAAAAGCATATATTTATAGGGCCTATAAACCTTAGAGGAGCTCGTATAATAACTTCTACAGTTTCCTCGTAGTAGCTCTTAGGGAGAGAGGAAGGGGACTAGAGGCTATATAACGTATAAGGGTATATTTTAAGTATTTAGGATATAATATAGTCCTTATAGAAGATGAATTATTTATATAATATAGATATTTTCAGTGTTTTATAAGTGTAATATAGTTAATATTTAGGCTACTTAACTAGTATTTTTTATTATATATATATACTTTACTTACTTCTAAATTTTTAAACCTCTATAACTCTTATTAGAAAACTAATTATATATCTAGATAGAGTATTTCTAACTCTACTAGGCTATATAAGAAGTAAATTTCAAGTATTATTATTATTATAAAATATAGATATAAAGTATAATAGCTATATCTTAGTACTATACGTAATAAGTAAAATAAGTGAAAAAACTAATATATCTCTATTTTACTACCTTAACTTAAATATTAAATATCTTAATAAAAATATATATAAATTAATATATATATAAGTTATTTAAAAGAGCGAATTAAGGAGAATAAAATAGGCGCGTGCGCTATAAAATTAGTTATAGCCCTATTCGTAACGTACTTATAGAGTAGAATTATCCTTAATTAATAAATATACCCCCTATTCACTATATAACTTAACTAACATAGCTTTAAGAGATATTTAAACTTACTAAAATAAAACTATAATTTAACTCTATTATTAAACTCCTTTTATCTAGTACTAGGGCCTTAGCTTTCCGCGAATAGAGCCTTATTATTATTATCTTAACCTTCTAGTATATTAGTACTATTATAATACCCGCTAGTCGCGCTATAGCAAAGCCCTAAGAGCGCGTTTATATACTATTCTTACTCTCTATAAATAATTTATAGCTTATAGAACACGTTAAAAGGTAAGATTAGCTTCTTAATCTCATCTAGTATATTCTTAGGAATATTCTTATTATAAGTATCTTAAGCTAATATTATTTATATATCCTTAATTATAGCCTTATCTTAATAGAACTAGATAAAGATATTATTAAGTCGTACTAGTTAGTTTTATAGAAGTCTACCCTTTAACCACGCGTGGAAATCGTTAAGCTATTACATGATAGATATATTACTTTAGAGGGGCGAGGATATATAATATAGTAGAATATTTATAGAAATTACGGCTTAATAGTTAAGGAGGACTAGAAGCTCGTCTTAACTATAGCTTTAATAGTAATAGCCGCTATTCTAGGGTTAACGTAGAGGATACTAGCCTCCCCTTCCTAATAGCTAGAAATTAGTTTAAATTATATCCTCTATAATATAGTTATATAGTAGGGATAATAACTCTCTAGGCTTATATAGATTACTAGAAGGGGGATACTAATAATAACGACGTTTTAAAGGATATAGACGATTATAGTAGGGGATAAAGTCTTAAGAATATAGATAATAGTTATATTTATATCCTTATAGATATAAGGGAGCTAATAGTATATTAGTATATTCTTAAGTAGTCGTCTTAGCCTTCTTTTTCTTATTTATCTCTTCCTTCTTCCTCTCCTTAAATAGGTTTATTAAGGTAGGAGGAGGAGTATATAAATTAGCTAATCCTTCTATTAACTTCTAAGCCTATAAGTCTATATCCGAGCTAGATAAGATAAAGTATTTATTACTAAGTAGGGGAATCTAATAAGGCTTACTAGGGTGCTTAGTATTAGGGTCTTTATAGAGATAATAGTTATGGATTTACCGCTAATATTATAGTAGGGTACTATGTTTAGAACTCACTATTATAGTGTGAGAATTAAGGAGCTAAGTAGTTAACGTAGTTCTAGGCTTTTTAATAGTGGCGTCGATAAGGAATTGTAGTAGGATCTCACGTGAATAGGCTTAAAAGGGGTTACTATTAGGGTTACTATTAAGGTTCAAATACGGTTTATAGACTACTAACTTACTATTCGATCTCGCACTTCTAGTAGGCTTATCTTTAGGGGCTTAGCCTAATACGTACTTCTCCCTATACTTAATTAAAATATCTATAGTCTTATTAGCTAACACACGTAAAATAGACTTAAATCTAGCCTAATCACGCCGTCTAATATTAATTCTAATATTATATACCTTCTACTATTTTACTAGCCTATATTTTACCTTCTACTAGACTAGGGTAGAAAGAGAAGGTTAAAAGACGCGGTTCTTAATTATCTCTATAAAAGTAGTAATTACCTCCCTAAAGAGCTTATCCTAGCCTAGCCGATTATTATTATAAAGATTAATACTAAATATAATACTATATTTATATTTACTATTAATAGAAATATTAAATTAAATAATAACTATAAAGCTTTATATAGGGGGCTTCTTAATAGACGAGGGGACTTTAATCACTTAAGAAGGACAAGGACTTAGGGTCTTTTATAAGGGCGACGACGCGATTAGTATATCGACTTTCTTAGGAATCACTTTAGGCTTCGATTTAGCCTTCGTTTTCGGCTTATGAGGAGGTGGTTTCTTTAACTTTAGTAGGGGGTAGGTAATCGTGGCAGGTTTAGCGGCTTTCGTACTAGGCCGGCGCGTATAGGGGGGTGTATTTTACTTTCTACTACGCGTAGAGACTATATTATAGCCGGCGAGGATATATATAAAGTTATAGGGCTTAGAACTAATAAAATATGGTAATTCAGAGCGGTTTTCCTACGATCATCGCGTTTAGGTGAGAGCGCGTCTAGAAATCAGTGCGCGGGGCCAAATTAGCACGAAAAGCTCAGGTTTATGCAACTGACTGTAAGCGACTGTATGGTTGGCCGTTGGTGGGCTATCGCTCGATTGACACGTGATACTGCGCATAACATCTTCCGGTATGTGGGGCAGAATTTTCCAGCGGGGTGTGGAGGGGAAGCCGATTTTGTAAGCAATTGTACATTGCTGCATGTGATTGCTGTCCAAAGGGGGAAATATGGGGCTAGAGCTTGGTACTGTATGAAGCTTCTAATAGGAAAAATGGCCATCGTGTAAGGTACGCGCTTCCTTGCTGTCATGTAGCATGTGCTACCTAGCAAGGCGGATGAAAGTTCATTGGATGATTAAATTTCGAGTCGCATCCAATTGAGCGACATGGAGTTCGGAAGAGGCCCTGCAAATCATCGTGAGGTGGTGTGAGCTTATCTTTTCTGCTCGAAACAGTGTCATCGGGCCAGCCCTTCCCTGCCTTCTGCCCACAGGATGCCACTTGGGATGTTCTTTGGCCACATGAGTTGATGTATTCTCGAATCCACTTTCAACTATTGGTCGATCCTGTCCATCTCGTGCATGCTGGACGAAAGGCAGTAGAGCTCGTGATCCAACCCAATTTGGACTGCCAACTTAAGATACTAAGGTTACGCCACACGCGTGACATTCTACGCCACGCACATGACCAGGCTCTAAGATAGTGGCTGAGTAAATTTTAACGAGTCCGGATTTTACAAGCATTTTTTACTTAGGGCCTGTCTGGCTCGAGCGCGCACCTTTTAATACACCACTAAAAAATCCTCGCACGTGTATTTGCATTTATAGAATACGTAGATTAATATAATTCTATCTAGATATAACTTGATAATACGTATTTATCTTCGTATTTCCTATTTTTAGGAAGTATATTATATAAAAAAAAAATACGTAGAATTTAGTTACTTTTCTATATATAATATAACTACTATCTTATTTATTACTACTTCTTATACCTATTTAGCCCTCCTTATTACTAAATATAGCTCCCTCGCTCCTCTATTAATAATAATTATATAATTGAAATTTAATTATCTTAATAATAGTATTAGGAGCTATAGTAATAGCTTTATACTATTCCTTTAACTTTATTAAAACGCTATAATATATATTAAATCTTTAGAGGTAAGAGTAGATAAAAGAACTATTAAATAAGTACTTTAATAAGATTAAGTATAATCTTAGGGTAATAAAGAATAGGTTTCTATATATTAAAGAGCTCTTAATATATAATAGAGGGCTTTAGTAGACTTAATATATATCTATAACTAAGTAGCTTAGGATCTTTCTATATATTATATATAATAATCTACTAATTCGAGGGCTTTATAAGAGGTTCTAATAAAGTAAAGAGATAATTAGCCGAGTATTCTATAAAGTAATATAGTACTTCCTTTATAAAGACGTGTACGGTTTTACTATCTAACCTATTTAGGAAGGGGCCCTAATCTCTAATATAATTTAGTATAATTATAAATTCTTCCTTTAGTTTAAGGATTATATTAAAGTAGTTAATAGAACCTATATACTAGTCTTACTACTAGCTATAATTCGACCTTCTTTTTATAATTATTATAGTCGACTTATATAGAACATTCTAGTAGTTTACGACTTTAATATAAAGTTTATAAAAGCTCTTATTAGGTAAGAAGGTAGTACTTCTAATTCTACGCTCTAGATCTAAGCTTTATATTATAGTGCTATTGAGATTCTTAAAGGGAAATATATTCTTAAAGATATTAGATTTCTAAATTACGACTTGTGCCTTATACTCTATTAGTTAATTAGATATTACTTAAAAGAATAAGAGAAGGTAGGGTTAAAACTATAAATAAAGTAAGAGTTATATAACTTATACTACTCTTAATTATATAACGTCGTCGAGTAAATCTTTAGTATTAGTCCTATTATATAGACGGCTATATAGGGGTAAAGGGCCTAGAACACGTGCTATATAGGCACGTGCCTACGTGGCTAACTTATGCCCTTAACCTTCTTATCTCTTCTTTATAAGTCCCTAATACGTATAGACCCACTAGCTTTATACTTATTCTAGCTCTCTTTATAAGCCCTTCCCCCTTTATATCTTAGGTATATAATATAGCTCTCCTCCTTTAAAGAGAGAGAATTAGATATAATTAAGAGAATATACCTATATTTATATAAAGGCCTTATTTTATATAATACTCTATTATATTTATACTACGTATTATATACTTTAAGTACTTATCCCTAGTTTAACTAATACTAATTAATAGTTAACTTATTAGCTTAATATTAACTATAGAATAGCTAAAAATACTAAAGAGACCTTCTAGTTACTTATTAGAGATAAGGTATTAGAGAGGAGGCTTATTAGATAACTAGGAGCCCTTTTAAAGGATTAAACGAGACGTTTAATAATTAATCCACGTCTATTATATAAAAATAATAATAATATTAGAGTATTAAGCTAGTAATACCCTAGAGGACCTAGGAACCCCTTACCTCTCCTCTAATAAATAAACCCCTTCCTAAATACCCTCTCTTACCTCCTAGGCACCTTTTATAAATATCCCTAAAGATATAAATATATTTATAAAGGAATAGGTTAAGCTCTTCCTAGTAAATAGGAAATTATTAGACAAGGACTTATAAGATTAATTTTAGGAGAAGTTTAAAAGCTAGATAAGAGAGACGTTTTCTAGGCTAGATTAAGATATTAGAAAGAGCTTAAGAGGTAAGCTATAAAGAAATAAGGTCTTTATTAAAGGGAAGTAATACTTAGTAGACTAGTTATTTAATACTCTAATAGAGCCGATTTAGGCTACTTAGAGCCCTAAAGAAGTAAGGAAGGAAGAGATAATAGCTATAAAGGCGAAGGTTAACTAGAACTTATAATAGAGTATAAAGATAGTTATTTAGCTAAAGAACTATTAGTAAGAGATAGAAGTAGAGAATAGACGTATTAATAAAAGGATATAGTTATTTACTTAACCCTAAGACTATTCCCTTTTATAGCTAAGAGTAGTAATCCTATTAATTAAAGATTTAATATAGTAGAACCCTTAAGATAAGCCTACTTTACCCCTCTTATACTAACCTTACTATTAATAACCTTTCTCTTAAGAACTCTAAATATAGAGACCACTACCTAGTAAGCGATTCTCTATAAATATAAGAAGGGAGCTAATAGTAGCGAGTAGTCGATTTCTAATTACTATTCTATAACCTTTATATTAAAGTAATTTGCCTTATTTAGGGGCTAGTTAGGCTATTACTACCCTTATAAAGATCTATAACAATTAGTTAAAGTATTATAGCTTATTAGATATATTAGATACTAAACTAAAAGTATTCTATAATCTTTATATAAAGGTAGGCGTATAAGAAGAGGATATAGGATATATATTCTTATTAATACTAGTAAGAGATATAAAGGAGTTCTATTATAAAAACATTATAAACTAAGAGATAAAGTTCTTAGAGATAATTTTATAATTTTATATAAACTTTAAAATAAAGGAGTAAGCTATAAAGTTTATAAACTATTAGAATATAATAAGCTTAAATAAGGCTAGGTTAAGGAATACTAATAAGATATTATTAGAGTATTTTAATATCCTATATTAAGAACTTTAAAAGTATTAGTTAACTATAAAACCTAATTAATAAAAGGAATCTTTTATAATAACTAGGCTTCTTATAATAGTTAATAGAGTTAAAGAGTATAAAATAGTTATATTTAAGCCCTTAGAGACCCTTTAAGGTCTATAAGATAATATATACTATACTTTATTACTATTATCCCCTCTATAAGTAAGTATCTTTAATATAAGACCCTCCCTTAATAACTAAGTAGAATCTTTTATTATAGACTAAAAATACTATAATAATAATAAGAAATATACTAGGCTCCTAAGTAAGAAGTGCCTTATATATAATAAGATAAGCTATTAGAGCTTAAACTATAATAAGGAGGAATAAAAAGTGGCTTTTAATAGATTAGCCTAAAGTAAAGGAATACTCTAATAAATACGTTAATTTATTATTATATATAAAGGTATTTTAACTACTAATACCCTATTCTATAATTCCCTAATTAATATACTCTTAATTAATAACTCTATACTTAAGAATAAGAGAAGGGAGGACTTATTCTATATATTATATAATATATTAGATTCTTTAGAAGTGTTTTTATAACTAGTAAAATAGACGGTTTTCTATATAGTTTCTTAAACCTACTAAATTTAACTTATTATCCTAATACTTAAAATAGCTTCCTTTTTAATAAGATACTTAAAGGATAAGTTCATAGGTATATAAATTAATATAAGAGCTACTTTATACTCTATAATTAGGCTAAACTAGTTTAAGATATTATAGAAGGTTTAGAAGGTCGAGTTAAATACTATAAGAGTAAGAGAGGCTTATATTACTTTTAGAATTAGTAAAACTATTTCTATTAGAACTACTATAATTAAGACCCCTTTAAAGATAGTCGATTTCTATATAGTTCTTATAAATATACCTTTCTTACTTTACTTAACTAATCTTAATTATCTTTAAGCGATATATAATAACCTTAAGGATATAGTATTCTAAGAAGGAGGTATATAAGTCCTTATCTTTAGGATAAAGGGATATCTCTATATACTCTTTAACTTAGTAAAGAACCTTATCTCCTAAGATAATAGGATATCTCTAATAATTAAGTACTATTTAATAAAGATAGAATTAAGACAACTTTATTATTATTTTAATTATCTATTAGTTACTTATCTTAAGAATATATTATAATAAGTAGAATAGGACTAGGATTCTATAAAACTATAGAAAATTATTAAGTTCTATAAGTAGTACTAAATTTATAGCTAGAGCCCTAGATAATTTAAATTTATACTTAAAGATAATAAATATAACGACGAGGGTCACGTGTATAGCTAAACCGAGCCTAGCCCCCTTACTCGCTTAGGCTAGGGGTCGGACTAGATATAGAGGACAATCTTATAAGGACTTAAATAAGGGCTTATAGGAATCCTTTTTACTTTCTTCTTTATCTTTAAATTCTCCTTTATAGTAGGCCTATAAGTTAATTCTTTTAGTCTACTAAACGTACTCCTATATACCCCTTTACTAGCTTGTGATTACTTATACTATTATAATAAAGACTTTAACTATTCGATTTATATAGACGTCTTATACCTTAATAAGAAGCTAGTTTTATATATAGTTAACGAATTTATAAACTTTTAAGTAGTATATTTCCTAAAGAACCTAATAGTAGAGTATATATAAGAAGTGTTAAGAGTAAGCTAGATCAACGTATATTTAGGTCCCTTAACCCTAATTATCTATAATCTAGGAATAAACTTTAGTTTAGATAAGTTTTAAGAGAATATATACTTAATAGGAATTAATATTAAGGAGACTCTAATAGAGGCTTATAATTTAATTAGACTAATAGAATAGTACTATATTCCCCTAAGGAGAGCCTTTAATATTATCTCTAAGGAGATACTTAATTTAGTAAAGGAAGCTAGATTATAAATAATAGTTAAGGCTATAAATAATATAATAAGACTAGATAGCTTAACCTTAACCCTCTTTGTTTTTAAAGCATTTCTATATATAAGTAGAGAAGATAAACTAACTATATTAACTACTTAATATATAATAATAATTTAGAAAGTAATAGCTAAGATATAATATTACTACTTTATAAGATAGATATTAAACACTTTATAAATATAAAATAGACCTAATATCTTAGTAACCCTTACTTTATTATTAAATTTAAACGTCTTAATATAGAGAGAGAAGGAGCTATAATAGAGTAGCTTATATAAGTTAATAGTAATTAAAAGATATACTTATAAAGTATAGGTTAATAATAAGGTTATAGACTTTAGAGTAACGTCTATATAATTATATAGAAGTAATAAAAAAGAAGAGTTACTAGAAGGTAATATTTCGAATTTATTACCTTTAAAAGTACCACATATCCTAAGAGAGCCCCTTTCTAATAACGAGTATTTATAAAGTATTATAGTAAAATATAGTATAGTTATATTTAATAATAATAAAGTTAATATTCTAGGGCTAAAGGCTTAGAAGGAGACAAAAGAGAGCACCCGAGGAGTAGCCGAGGTCACGTGCAGAATATGCACGTGACATAAAGAGTACTCTTTATAATTAAGATCCCTTCTTTATAAATTAACTCTAATAAATATACTAGTTTCCCTAATATAATATATATAATAGATTTTATAATAATAGTATTCCTCTCTAAGAAGGAGAAATAAGATAAGGATATTATAGTAGAACTATAAAGATAAGGAGTAATAATAACTTTAGGCGCTCCCTTTTAAGAGTTAAGATAATAGGAGATTACTTCCCTTCTTAGAAAAGGCGTCTTTAGGCTAGTTTTAATTAACGATATACTAAAAGGAACTTAGATCTATAAATCGAGGCTTATTAATAAGGTTAAAGGCAAGGAGACGAGCTCCTTATATAAGAAGTTAAGACTAGTAATATAAGTATTTAATAATAAAGGAAAGACGTTAATTCTTACTATATCCCTAATAATCTAATAAATAAGCTAGAGAGTAATCTTAGTAATTACCCCTTTACTCTTAAAATAAGGCTTCTTTATTAAGATATAAGATATTACTTAAGCGTACTTATAGTCGATAATAAACCTTACTTAACTAATTTATACTCACTTACTAAAGGAGATTATATTAGAACTACTACTAAGAACTATACTCTAGGTTATTATACTATTATATAAGATACTAGAGGTAGGTTTATATTAGTATAGAATATATAGGACTTATTATTAAGTTAAGCTTAGGATAGAATAGTCAACGTATAACCTATACCTTATAATAATAAAGAATCTACGTAGACTATAGAATTATTAAATTATAAATAGATAATACCCTAATTCTTAGAAATTAATAGTTTATAAACCTTAAAGATAAGTAGTTAAAGGAAGCTAGCCTTATAGTAAAGCTAGCCTAGACTCTTACCTTTAATAACCCCCTTACTTTTAATAGGTATAAACTTATTATAGACGTTAATAGAACGATTTTAGCTATCTTAAAGGACTAGGGTAAGAGGCTCGATCTCGTAGATCCTAGTTTAATAACTACTAAATAGTTATACTTAGAATAGAGAGCTTATAGAGTATATATTATTATAATCTACTAACTAAAAGCCGTGTTTAACCTTTTAATAGCTACTTAGTTCTAGAACCTTAGAATTAATAAGATTAAGGCCTTAAATAGACGCCTTTAATAGTAGATTAATAATTAAGAGCGTGGTCTTTAATTTATCTCCCTCCCCCTCTTACGAGTAAGGATCTACGTATTTATAAATAGATCCTTTACTAATAATTAAGACTTAAGTTCCTAGATTAGCTTTATTATTACTTTAAGAACTAAAGAGAGTAGGTGTAACGACACGGATAATCACAAGCTAAGTAGAGGTATATAAGAGTGTATATATAGGCTAAAAGGATCGATTCCATAGGTCTAGTACTAAGGAAACGAAGAAGATAAAGAGAGAAGAGAAGAAGAGGAGAGAGAGCTAGCTAAATAAGAGGAAATTAGCTTATACGGCCGCGCCACGAGCTAGAATCCCCCTAGTTTAGGGGGGGGGGGGGCCCTAAACCGTACACGTGACACTCGTCGTTATAGTAGGGAAGGCACGTTTTAGTAGAATAGGAATATTATTAGATATAGCTCTACTAAGTATAAGAGAGTAACGTGGGCTATTTTAGCCTTAGAACTCTATTTAATAGTAGTAGGTATAGATATAGCTATTTCCCTCTCTATAATATATACTCTAATTTATAAGTAACTTAGAATTACTAACTTCCCTATAGTTATATATACTAATAGTTTCTCCCTTTATAAATACTTTATTAAGCTTAGAACTACTAAAGAGAAGCGGTTTATAATTAATATTATAGCCCTTTATTAGTTATATAAGCGTTAAGAACTAGCTAAGATCTAGTAGATTAAAGGAGATAATAACCCTATAGACGTAATAATAAAATCTACTCTTAATAAAGCCCTTAAATATATAGTATTAACGAATCGGCTAGAGATTAAGATCTAAGAGTATATTAAGAGACTAGATATAAGAGTCTAAATAGGTAGTTTAGAGCTATTTTAGAGCTATTTCTAGAGTTATTTTCGTCCTTAATTAGGGACTATTTATTATCCCTTTAAGCTATTAATTATAAGTTATAAGTAGCTCTTTTTAATAGCTCTTTCTAATAGCTCTTTTAGAAGACTCTTTTAGGAGCTATTTTAAAGGCTCTTTTTTATAGCTCTTTCTATAGCTCTTTTAGGATTTACCTTTTTCGTCCCTCTATAAGTTATCCTACTTATTCTTTCCTTACTTATTAGATAATACTAAGTTAAGGTTTTTCCCTTTATTATATACTTTTATTAAATAGTATTTACTCTTTTATATTATTTTATTTCTTTCTTTTTAAAAGCCTATATTATATAATAGAATAAAGGCCTCTAATTAGATAGTTTCTATCTAAAAAGAGAGTTCCTAGTATTAGTCCTATTATATAAATAGCTATATAGGGGTAAAGGGCCTAGAACACGTGCTATATAAGCACGTGCCTACGTAGCTAACTCGTGCCCTTAACCTTCTTATCTCTTCTTTATAAGTCCCTAACACGTATAGACCTACTAGCTTTATACTTATTCTAGCTCTCTTTATAAGCCCTTCCCCCTTTATATCCTAGGTATATAATATAGCTCTCCTCCCTTAAGGAGAGAGAATTAGATATAATTAAGAGAATATACTTATATTTATATAAAGGCCTTATCCTATATAATACCCTATTATATTTATATTATATATTACACGCTTTAAGTACTTATCCCTAGTTTAACTAATATTTAGTATTTGTAAAAGTCGATTTAGGATCTTAATAAGGCTATAGGTATTTATAATAAAGGTATAAGTACGTGTAGTCTTAGCTCTACTCGTACTTTATAATATATTAGTTAATATTTAGGAGGTAAATAAAGATAAATAGGGTAACTAAGAGGAATATAAAGATAGAGATACCTTAGCTAAAACTAATTATATAAGCTAAGGATACTATATTACTAAGAAGGAGACTATAAGGGCAAGTATAAAAAGAGAGGCGATTATAGAAGCTATATAGGAGGATTATTATATAAGATAAGAAAGTACTATAGAGTAAGGTTTTATATTATAATTTTTTTTAGAAGTTATAAAAAGGAGTAAAAACTTATAATAATTAAGCTATTCTAATAGAGGTTCTAAATTAATTAAAAATACTATAATCTCCTCTTACTACCTAGAAGATATATAATTACCTAATTAGGCGATTCTACTAGGCCTTCTTACTCTTAACTATATTAACTCTCCTCTTAATTAATCTAATATATATTAATCTCACCTTCTCCTTAGCTAATAATATACTTAATAATTTATTACTTTAACTACTTTATATATAGTTCTTCCCTTTTAATAATTAAGTATATATAAGCTAGGCTAGTATTTATTAGTAACTCTAATATTAGTAATTATCCCTCTATTATTAAATAGCCCTTATCTTATATTTTATTTTAAGCTTAGCCTTTAAGCGTCGAGTTAGCACTCTCCTTTATAGTTGTCTCTAAAGAGCCCTTAGTAATAGCTTCTATTATAGACGTGATTCTATCTACTACCTTATTTATAATTCTAAGCCCTAAAGTCTTTGCCTTCTTTAGTTAAAGAGCTTAAATAGAGAGTTAATAATACTTTATAGCCCTTATCTTAGTCTTAACTTCGTCTTTATTATTAGATAAATTAGGAGTATCTTATAGAGTTAATTATAATTATAATTATAATTATAATTATAATATATTAGAGGATGTATTTAGGCTAGAGTTTACTATAAATATAATAGTACTAGAATATTATAAATATAGAAGAGGATTAATTAAAGAGTCTATATTATTATTATTAAGCTCTTTAAAGATATTTAAATTAATATTAGCTAAAACGTTATAGAAGGAGTAAGAACTAGCTATAAGTATATCTCCTTAAATTATAAGTATATTAGAGGAATATTAATTTTAGTAAAAATTTAACTTAATTATAACGAGCCTAACGTGTGAGAAACGTAAGAAATATTTGAGATAAGTAACTAGTCTAAGCCTAGTTACTAACTAGGAGGTAGGTATAAAGATAAAGACGTGATAATATTAGAGGTATAGATAAAGGACGTATTAGAGATACTCTAGCGTATAATAATTGCCTAGGGATTAGTTAAATACTAGAAGACGACTAGTAATAAAGTAGTTAAATAACTTATAGCTTACTTATCTAAGAAGGGAGTATTAGTAGAGGTGATTAAGGTATAGTAATACTTATTAGAAGAGTGTAAGAGGCTTAAAGCTGGATGTGATAAGGATGGTCACGTGATTAGCGCTATCTAAGAGATAAAGAAAGAGATAAAGGTAGTAAAGGAGGAAATAAAAATAATAGAAAATAAGCTAACTAGATAGGGACTAGACTTAAACTAGTTATTAACTAGAGGTAATAATAAGACTTATATATTAGTAATAGTAATAGTAGAGACTTATAAGCCTAGATAGACCCTAGTAACTATAGGTATAAAACTAGTCTTAACTAAACTTAGAAGAGAGCTACTAATTTATATAAGAGATAAGGAGTTTAATAAAACTAGAGTATAAGTTATTTAATTAGTTAATAACTAGATAAAGACTAGTAAGGCTATCGCCTACTATAGACTTCTAAGTAAAGACTATATCCTTATATTAGACTTAAAGGATACTAAAGAGTACTAGTAGAAATAGATACCTTAGCTTAATGTTTTTAGGGAAAAGGCTAAGATCTTATAGAGGGAGTTTAATATCCTAGCCCACGGAATAGTTATTAACTAGTTATAGACTTAAAACCAACTAGTTACTATCTAGAGACTATATAATTAAAACCTAAGACTCTAAGAAAAGGTAGAAATCCTATAAGTAGCCTAGATAAAGGGGACTATATAGAAGTAGGAATAGAAAGGGAGACTCTTAAATAGTAAAGGACTATTACTTATTAGCTTAGTTAGCCTAGAATAGGCCAATTATATTATTAATAATAGCCTTATTTAAGGATATTAAATTTATAAGTATAAGCTATATTATAGAGAGTACTAAGTTATATAATACTTTAAGTACTATAAATATAAATATATATAAAAAATATACCTAGTTATTAACTAATATAGATTCTATTTATAACTAGGTTATAAAGAAGAGGACTACTAAGTATAGGAGGACTAAACTAAGTAAAAGTATATAAATTACCTCTAAGGGTAAGATAACTATATAAGCTAGTTATATAAGTGCCCTATTAGATAGTAGAAGTAATAAGTAGCCTATAAGGCCTACTAGGAATAGCTATACTAATTCTAGGAGTTAACTAGTCCCTTACTAGTCTAAGACTAGTCACTAATTAATACCTTTACCTTTATTACTAGTACTTAAGGGGGTATAGAGCCTAGCTAAGGCCCCGCCTCTATATTAGATAATAAGATCTAAGAAGAGGTAATAAGTAGACACTAGGGTATAAGAAGCCTAATTAGAGGAGTAAGTAACTTAAAGAAGGCCTATAAGGGCGCCTTAACCCTAGGGGATAAACTACTAAGGGCTATAAACTAAGTAGAATAAGAGAAGCTTAACTTTAATATTAATTAATTATAAACTAGTTACGAGTATTATAATAGAATATAGAGAAATCGAAGAAAGGGGCTATAATACTATTACTATATAAGAATACTCTAAAGTATAATATTATAATAATTTAAGAACCCTAGCTTAACTTATAAATATAGATAAGCTATTACCTATATAGTAGCTAATATAAGCTAGCCTTCTTAGAGAATAGTTAAGCCTATATATACCTCCTTATTAATAAGAGACTAGTCCTTAACTAGTAGACGACTAGTACGTCACTAGACTACTATTAGATCTACTTAACTATAGGGGATAAGGTAATTATAATTTATAATATTTATAATAAGGCCCTACTAAACTACTATATATAATAATAGAATACGCTAATACTAAGGCTAAGGGAAGCCCTCTAATAACTTAGCTAATATTTAATTATTAGAGATTTTAATCTATACTACCTAGTATAAGGAGGACTAGACGTTAACTAGTAGTATACTAGTTTAGAACTAGTCTTCGAGCTTATAGAAAAGTTCTAACTAGAGCTTATTATACTACTAGGACTAATTATAAGAGAAAAGAACTACGAGTAGTCTACTCTTAATCTTATAATAGATATAATTAAAATTATATAATAAGTATAATATAGAGTCTTAGAAGGTTTCTACGACTTAGACTACTTACTCCTAGAGACTATTATAACTAGTTATAGACTAGTCTACGACTAGTCTTAATCTAGACCTTATTAGAAGAAACTCGATAAGGAGAAGCTTTAGCGACTAGCCTTATAAATTAGAAAACCAAGAGATAGACTTATATTTAAGGAAATAGATAAGTATATAGAAACGCTAGTTATATAACTATAGTCCTTTATATAATAAATAGTCCTTATAAGTAAGCTATTAATAAAGGTAATAAAGTAGTAAACTAGTAATATTCACTAGGTAATAGACTAAGAGAGACGCGTATATAGGAAATAGAAGTTAATATAAATAAGCTATAATTAGGAGTTCTTTACTAGTTAATAACTAGTTAAGAAGTAGTTAATAACTAGTACTAAGAGAGACGAATAGAGGTAAGGCGTCTAGGAAGCTACTAGTTTATAAGAGGGCCTCTAGAAGTTAATAAAGTAGGCTAGAATAAAGAGCTACCTCCTATTAGAATCTAGGAAAATCCTAGACCTTAAGACTTAAGAAGGATTTATAATAACTATAATAGAGAAAGCTATAGCCTTCTAAGCGCGCTTTTACCCCTAAATATAACTAGACCTATTAGACCTATTAGAGACGTAGGAATACCTAAATATAATAGGCGATCTCCTAGATATTAACTAGTTAGTAACTAGTAAAGAACTAGATAGTATCCTAAGGAAGGTTAAGAAAGATAAGGTACTAGGAGAGGATAGAATTACTAACTACTTTTTAACTAAATTAGGAGCACTACTTATAAGGGCCCTTATAGAGCTATTCTAATAGAGCCTTTAAATAAGGTATTACTTAGTCTACTTTTAATAAGTATAAATAATTATTTTAAGGAAGCCTAGAAAAGCGTTATATATAGAACTAGGATCTTAGTAACTAATAGCCTTACTTAATATAATTAGTAAGCTCTTAGAAATACTAATTACTAAGAGGCTAAGTAATATAGTAGAAAAGTATAGTCTAGTCTCTAGGATATAAATAGGAAACTAATAAGGGCGCTTAATAGAGACTAGTCTCTAACTACTTACTAATTAGATCTAAACTATATAGCTAAACCTAAGATTTACTACCTTAATACTCTTCTTAGATATATTAGGCGCCTTTAATATAGTTAACTATAGACGGCTACTAGATAACCTCTAGTTAAAGACTATTCTAAGCTAGCTAATCTAGTAGATTAGAGTATTCCTCTAAGACTAGTTAATAATACTCTTAGTAGATAAAGAGGCTACCCTCTCTTACTAGTTAAAGACTAGTATCCCCTAAGGCTCTCTACTCTCACTAATCCTCTTCCTATTCTATAATAGCTTACTACTCGATATACTAGATAAACTAGAAGGTAAACTATACCTACTAGGCTATGTGGACAATATTAATCTACTTATATATAGAGAATTAATTCCTTAGAATTATAAGAGATTAGAAGAGGCATATGAGATTTACTTAAACTAAGTAAGAATATATAAAATAAAGTTTATAGAGGCTAAATATATACTTATCTACTTTACTAAGTAATACTAGTTAAAGACTAGTAATATACTAATCGTCCTCTAAATAGTAACTATTTAGCTATTAAAGTTAATCTATATCTTAGGAGTTAAGGTTAATACTAGACTATAATAGACCCCTCACGTAGTAAAAATTAAGTAGAAGCTAGCTACCTAAATACTTACCCTAACACGCACTATAGCCTCTACCTAAGGAGCTACGCTACTAAAAGCACAACACCTCTATATAGCTATAATTAAATTAGTAATAGGGTACGCAGCCCCTATCTAGTTCACGACTAGTTAATAACTAGGAAGGAGGAGCACGCTCGCTAAGAGGTTAGCTACTAGCTAGAACTAAGTACTCTAGGTTATAATAAGAGCCTATAGAGTAATAAGAGTTTACTAATTAGAGATAAAAGCTTTTATCCCCCTAATAGATATCTAGCTCAAGGCTAGAAAGGTAGTATTCTACTAAAAACTAGAATAATTAAGTATAGTATAATATATCCTTATACTTAGTACCCCTATCTAGTAATAGGTGCTTAGGTAAAGGAGGGTAAAGACTAGTTAGTAACTAGTTAAAGAAACCCCCCTAGAGAGGGTAAAGGTAGAATTATTAGAATAGTACTAGGCTAATAACTAAGAGAAATACGACCCTAATATAGATAAAGGAATTATAAGAAACTAGAAGGTAAGATAAAAAGAAGAGACTAGTTAAGAACTAGGCGACGACTAGAATAAGATAGGTCTATAACTAGTCCGCTAAGATATAGAGCTAAGCGCGGCTATACTAGCTCTATATAAGAACCTCTATAAAGTAGAGAGCTCTACTATTATCTAAATAAGAATAGAATATATAGGACTTATATAGTTTCTCTATAAATAAAAGGTCTTAGGAGTAGTCTCCCTAGAGTACTAGTATAGCGCTACTAGGGAAATAATAAGGTATATAGTCTTATATTACCCCCTTTATAACAACTAGGAGGACCTCTACTAGTTAATTACTAGTTAATAACTAGTTAATTACTAGAAATTAATTAGAACTCTAAAAGGTATAAAAGCGCTCTCTAAGTAGATTATAGGCATAGGGCGCTTACTATAATACTCTCTTATAAAAAGGCTCCCCTTTTAGATAAGTAAATATATAGTAAGACTATCTATTTTAGGTATAGTAGGCTACGAGTATAAAAGTAGATATAAGATAAGTATAAGAGTAGAGTTTTTTATCCTTATAAGGTTTTCTCTAACTAGTTAATAACTAGTAAAGGACTACTTAGCAACTAGCTAGATTAGTATAAGAGCTTAATATTAATATTAATATAAGTATATTATTAAACTAAGAGAAGGATTTCGTATATTATTTAAGCTTCTCTAGATATTTCTAGAAAAGATTATTATTAGCTACCTTCTTTAATATAGTAATAAAGGGAAGTTACCTTAGTAATCTTAGCTTAAACCTCTAATTTAGCTATTAGTATATAATTAACCTTATCTTATCTAAATCTAGAGAGCTCTTATAAGAACTTAACTTCTAAATACTACTTCTTAATTCTAGAATACTTTATCTTATAGATCTAGGACTTATTCTTCTTTAGGTTATTATAAGATTATATAATTCCTTATTATATAATAGCTTTAAATCCTCCTTTAGATATTAGGCCTTAAGTCTTAGTATTTATTAACTAATTAACTAAGGAACTAATCTTAGCGTTAGACTATATTATATTACTATCCCTTTTCTAGTAGCTAGTAGTTAGTATTAATTTAGTAGTTCTTAGACTTAGATTAAGAGAAGCTAAAGCTAACGAAGCTATAGCTAATAAACTAAGAGCTTTAAACTTCCTAGCCCTAGTACTTATAGGCTTAGGTACGATTATACTTACTAGTATAGTTGCGGAGTAGTAGTTATAATAATAGAGGAATAGAGTATAGTAGGTCGTTATATAGTATTATGATAAATAGGTGGAATTCTCAAATTTATTATATTTTTAGCTAGTATTAAAAGATGCTAGCTAGACGCTCAAAATTCCTAGAAAATTAAGCTTAAAATCGACTTCTACGCACTTCTAGAAGTGTATAGTTTCGCATTCACTAGGATGCGCATCTTATCCAGATAGGCCCTTAGACTAATGCACATTAATAAGCACTAATATAAAGCTAAAACATATACTGTTTTATACCCCTCTTCCTCTCACTAGAGTAACTCTCAGATTATATTATTTCTTCTTCGAACATCTTCAAAATCGGGAGCTATGTTCTTCTAATATAGAACCTTTCCTAATATGCTCCGAAATTTGAATAGGCTTCAATACTCTCGATTAAGTAGGGGGGTGCAGCCGAAACGGCGATCGGCGGCGTAATCGAAAAGATCGATAGCATAACTAACCACAATTATTTTCTTCTTGCTAAGTGGTCTCCTTAGAGGAAAATCGTTAAAGAAAGTAATAGTCTAAGCACAAATTCATAGACCTGCTAAGAAAGAAGTTATGATTAGTAATCTATGGATTTGTCTCGTGACGGGGTGCGTTTCGGCACGCAGGGACAGACGTTAGTAAGTGTTTGAACACGTGGGAATTGGAAGAGGTCGTACCTGGTCGAGATCGCTGCCGAGCCCATCTCCGGCCGAAGAAGGCTGTTTGATAGGCTTCGTAAGATAATTACGCCAACTCCTACGCTTTCTCTCTCCCAATTGCGAGGTTAATTCGAAAGTGGCTGACGATTTTGTCTCCACACACTCGTCTCACAACCCCGCCCTATCACGCGGTCCCTCCTAAAGCGGAAGCGAACGATTACCCTTTTCGGAAGGCCCCTTGAACCTGCGCCCAAAATATCCCAGCAGGGGGACCGAACGTCTTACTTGACCAAACAAACATCCCCAAACAGCTCTCCACATCCACCCACTCTTCCGTCTTCGTCAGCGGTTGGAGTTGCGTGTGATAAGTACAAGTCACCAACTCCACATATCGCGGCCTCACGCTCGGCGATGCATACGCGCCGCCCATGCACAAGATCCACAACAGCAGATCCTCGTTCCCCGTCCATTGTTCATCTGAAGTTTTCTGGAGTTTTTGCAACAAATGCGAGGCGCAGAGCTCGGGGATGAAATTGTTGCGCCAGATATCAGTGTACAAGAGATACGCGCATAGATACGCAACGATCAGGAGACAATCCAGCACAGCGTTTCGCTCAGAATGCGTGCGTCGGTACTCCTCGAGGCGGGACTCGATCCAGCCTTGTTGATTGTCCAGATGGAGGATTGTTTCTGGGGTTCGGTAGCAGGGGGAGGTGGAGTCGCTGATTGAGCGGAGGGAGTTGAGGTCTTCGAGGATTTCTATGAGTGTGCTGTCGAGGAGGTGGTGTTTGGTGGTGAAACCTGGGGGGAGGGTGAAGAGGGAGTCGGAGAAATGTTTTCTGGACCAGGCTAGTTCGGGGAACGTTATGTGGCTGAAGAGTCTCTTTGAGCCGGTGATGACTGACGAGTTTAGATCTTGCCTGCGGAGAACTTAAGTAGGCTGCTGTGGTGTGGGCTTTGGTACGGGGAAGAAGACCCACCAAAATATCGCTCGTCTTGTAGCAGTACCAACATGGGACCTGTGAGACTCGGGCAGCTGAAGAAGCTTATGTACGCCGTTCATATGAATCTGGACATGAGATGCAAGCCCCAGAATAGCCTGAGCAACCAAATGCAAAAGTCAGCCAGGATACAGTATACACGGGCCAGAAATCTCGCCTCTATCCCCACTAGCAGGAGGATTGCAAGAATCGTCGAATCAGTAGCATTCATTTCCGGAAATTTAATCTTCTGATTAATGTGAGAAATAGCTTTCCCCTTGTACCCCAAGCACTCCGCATTCGCATCTCCGCCATTGGCCGCAAACGCCAGCGTGAGCATGAGCGCATTCAGGAGTGCAGGATCATCCAGCCCGATCCTCAGATCCTGGACTAGGCTTGGAGAACACGGGTCTTGTGTTACGGTAAAGACTGGCTCTCCAGCTTGTCTCACAGCCCCTGATGATTATGAGATCTGGGTCAAGCGAGTGTGAAGTGGAGACTGACTGCAGGCGAGGAAAGTTTGTAATCTCAAGCTATCTGCTGCTAAGCTGTCAAAGGGATCTAGTCTTCCCACTGCGATTGCCGCTGGCATGCCTCCCGATCTGTCTGGGGCTTGCCGCCAACATGTCAAACTGCCATCGTGTTGCGGTGCGATGTTGCGAAAGTTCTCTTGCCGTGCTTTCTCTCTCCTGCGCTTGGCGTTCAGCGTTGCCTTGAGAGCGTGAGACCGGACCAGATGCCGATTGACCTTACTCCGTGTCTCGCCAGGGGACTGGTTACTGATGAACTGGAAGCCGTGAGCTTGAACGCAAAACAAGTTAGTCTTCATTTCCCGAAAGACATCCTTCGCATACCAAGATCTGGCGTTGTCTTAGTGCGCGTCGACATGTTTTCCCGGAATATATCCAGATATCACTAAACCTAGTAAAAAGTGACGGTGCAAGATTCGTGGGGTTCTGTCAGATGTCTTATTAGTGAGAATGTGGCATGGGGATAGAAGGGTCGTGCTGCACGCTGCTTAATCAGCGAGCACAGGCTGCATGCAAGCCTACCAAATGCTATCTTTATCACGCCCAACTTGGTGGTATCAGAGAGATCTACAAAGGAAAGATTATGTATCTCCACGGAGAGCCGCGACGATGCGGCAGGAACAAAATCGAAGCAGACAGAAGAAAGACTAGAGAACTGTGGGGATGGAGGCACTCACCAGATAATTGGTACTGATATACGGCAACATTAGATTGGGCAAGAGTAGAAGGAACCGTTGGCTCTGATGATGACCATGGCTAAGGGGTCTTTAATTTGGATATAATTAAAAATTAACTCTATTATATGTCCAGACTCCTAAACCTGCAGGAACTCATTCCAATATCCCCAATCTAACGGATCCGTCCCAAATTCACTTGGCATCGAAAAATTCGTGCTGAACGCAGCATTCGGATCCCAACCACCGGGCAGATGCCCATCCCCACTCAGCCCAAGCATGGATGAAACAGGGAAGCCATCCGAGCCTAGTGCCGGGATCGTGTTGATATCAGCCGTCTCTCTTTTCCGCGTCGCCATTAAAGAGTATATGTATGGAGGTGTGATTTCCTCGATCCTGGCTCCTTGCCTTGAAAGCAATTCTCGCTGTCTCGTTTCCCACGCAGAGAGAGTCAAGTCGCCAAGCGCGACGTAGAATGTGTTTCCGGTGTCTTGGGTAAGATAAGAATGGTCTTCGTAGATCTTGCCGATGACTTTCCACGCCGCCGTGACGAGGTTGCCTGTCGGGCGACGGCGAAGCTCACTCAGAACGAAGATGATAGCGTCGACTTGGGATTTAGCGACCATGGTAGAGAGAAGCTGGTTTGAAAATTGCGTCTTACAACATTCGATATCAAGCTCGAGAACTCTGATGCCGTTCTCGAAGACTAGGTCGCTTTCTGATTGAGACATGTGTGCTCCACCGTCAGGCTGATTTCGTGGATGATGCGAATTGAACCTCATTCTGCAAAGTGCGAGCTGAGAGATGGAGAGTGAGATGAAGTGAAGCGGGATTCGAGGGTCGCAGTGCCGGAGGTATTTCTCTGTGTAGATCGTCTCGAGTTCTTTGATCGCCTGGTCTTTCAACTCTAACGGCTGAGCAGAAGTAGATAGGTCTCGCAGCCGCTCCCTTGGCTTAAGGAACACCTTGGAGGCCAGAGCTGAGGTTCGGAACCATTGCCCCACTTCATGTTTCAATAAGCAGTACAGCATTTCTGTAGTTCCTGTATGAACGGTTGGTTCCTCTGCCATGTTGGGATGCAACTCAGAGTCGTTGACATTCAAGGGAAGTCGAACGTGGCTGCCAAACTCGGGCGATGGAATGCACATGTTGAGCTGATGCCTGGAACGAGCATCTAGCCCTCTTATTTGCCACCATAGACGGATGCGCATTTCCGTTTCGAAAAATGATATCTTTGGCGGTTTCTCGCGATCCATGCCCATTTTCTGAGCAATGCGTACGGCGAGAGCAGTCAAAGTGGCTGTTGAGTCTGACTCTGGGTCGGATAACTAAAGATTACGATCAGTTTGTGAACATTGTTTGGCTCGCGCGGATCAATGCCTACCAAAAATAACACAAAAGCTTGCAAGACCTCGATATCCCTCGTCGAAGAAAGCTCCGCCGCAATTAAAGATTGCACAGTGCTCTTTCGATACTGTTCAAAAAGTGTATTCTTATCTTGATCAAAGAGCTTGAGACAATCTGAAGGCGACAGCGAGCCAATCGCAAGGGTATAGACAGCGAACATGATAGCCTGCGTTGGTTTCGAGATACTCGGGATATTCCAACTGACCTCAAAGATTCGCTGCTGAAAAGTCGGGACATGGAGAATCTTGGTCAAGGGATTCACATTCTCGACGAATATTTGCCAGAGGCGGAAGATATGTCGTGGTTCAGGATGCCGCTGCTCCTGGGAAACTTGCGTGAGAAGGAATGCCTCCATTCCTAGAGGCCTTTTGGGGCTTCCGTTGATCAAAGTCTGTCCGTCTTCGAGCCTTGGAAGTCTTAGGATTGGCGGGTTGCGCAACTTTAGAGGGGTTAGTTATGTTTCGGTTCGCCTGGTTATTTGCAAGCATACCTCGTTGCTCAGTGATGCCCAGGGGCTTCGGGTTTCCCAATCAACCGAGCTAGAATATACTGAGTGCTCTTGTCCGTCCCTGAGCCTTCCATTTGTGTGAGAGACCGTGTCTAAAGCTTTGAGGGAATGGTGACTGGGTGATCTTTTCACGTGCTCGTCCTGAACAGACTGCGGAGTCAAGACCGTTGTACTCGGCTTGAAATCGATCTTATGGCTTCTCAAAAGCTCTTCATAGTGATTGAGCCGGGCTATAAGATCCTCGTCCGCCTGCCTCTTTCTGTGTCGTTGTGGCGGGGGTGGTGCCTGGTAGATACAGTCGGCATGTGACTTGGTGCAGTTCGAGCACTTCGGATCCTGCTTGTCGCATTTTATTTTTCGCCTGGAGCACAGTAGACATGAGTGCTTATGAGGAGGAGGAGCCGGGGGTGGAGAAGCCATTTTCGATAGAGTTGGTTGTCTGATGGATGGGGAAGTCTGAGATGTCGGAACATTGAAAACATTTCTCCGACGCAGCGTAAGCCCGAGCGCCATGCACGTGACCTGATAGCAACTCACCCCTTTGCCTATTGACCAACACTCTACATTACTCGAGGGAACTTTAGATGAAAGCACGAGACTGAATAGCCAGATCTTTAAACTCAAGAATGTAGTACTGTGCAGCTTTCCAGACTTTCCAATTAGACTCACGCGTTTGCATCAGCGCCTCAAGGCGAATTTTCATGCTCGTAAACATGCAACTTTAGAACGGATATACCGGCTATGCATAATTTGACAGCCTTATATGCTTTTTTTCATCAAGTAATTCAAATCTTTTAGCCCATTCTTCACAATATCCTCCAAATCAAACTGATCAGACCTCGGTCTCCCCACCGCAAACCCGTCAAAGAACTTCCCAACCACTTCAACATCGTCGAGTCCCACAATAAGTGAAACATCTTCACACATATCAGCCATTGCATCACCCTTTATCATTCATACTCACATTGATCTGGGCGCACAACAGCAATTGCACCAACTTCTGGGTCGACACCATAGAACTCGTACGCTTCTCCATGACCGCTATTGTAACTCTCGTCGTCAACGAAGGTTTTGTGAAGATCTCTTATCCGGTATTTCCCAGTGATCGGCCAGAAGTAATCTGGTATCTGTTCCTGCTTGATTTGTGTCCGTTGACCGGATAGGACTAGAATTGGTTCGATGAAGCTGTCGATATCGGCGCCTGCTGGGGTATATTTGTAGACTGGACCTTTTGGAGACGACAAGTAACTTGCAAGCTACAACCGTCAGTCAAAAAGTCATAACGAAGGACAAGACTTACCATTTTCAGTCTCCCAGCAGGAGCCTCAAGTCTCAAATCCCCCGCAAAAATCACAATCCTCCACCGCCCATCAGCCGGCAGCGCCTTAACTAACTGCATCGCCTTCGCATCACAATATCTCACAACCTGCGCACTCGGAAATCGCATTCCCACAACCAGCTCCCTCGCAAGACCCTGCGTGCTCAACTCCGCCTTCGTAATCGGCGACTCCCTATACTTAGCCATCAAGCCCGCCGTATAGCGTCCCGCTTGCACAAAAAGCTCGCTGAACTTCTTCTCCGCTTTACCGTCTTTGATAGATTCTTTCGATGCAAACGCTTTTGCGAATTCGCGGTCGAACGCGATGAGATCGGCTGCGACTTTCTCGCGCTCCAGGTTGTAGGTTTGGAGGAGAGAGGGACGAGCTTGGCCTTTGAGGATTGCGGCTAGCTTCCATCCAATGTTATACCCATCTTGCAAGGATACATTCATCCCTTGTCCTGCTTTAGGAGAGTGCGTGTGGCAGGCATCGCCGGTGAGGAAAACACGGTTGTCTTTTGAGAAGTGGTCAGCGAGACGTTGGCCGATCGAGTATGCGGACCACCAGTACGTGTCCGCAATTTCCAGCTCGTACGGGTGGAAGATCTTGCGTGCGGAGGCTTGCAGGTCTGAGAGTTTGACGTCTTTGGCTGTTGTTCCGGACGGGAGCTCGATGTAGAACCGCACGAGAGAACCGCCTTCCCGGGGGATGATGAGGAGACTGCCGGCGCGGGATTGGAGGACGGCTTTGAGTCTGATGTCTGGGAAGTTGGTGCGTGGGTACACGTCCATGACTCCCCAGACTGAATCGGTGCTATCTCCGATCATCTTGAAGCCAAGTGATTTTCTTACAGCACTGTGAGCACCATCACACGCCTACTATACATTAGCTCATCATCTGATTAAAATCGAGGAGCCTTACCAGCACATATTTCGCCTTGAAAACCTCTTGATTCCCATGCCTCACCGTGTTAATTGTCACACAATACGCATCCGGATCCGCCGCCTTCTCACTATCAACATGCACACCCGTCACACTAGTATCATAATCCACAACCTGCCCATTAAACCTCTTCATCGCCTCAAGCAATAACCCATTAACCCGCGCCTGATTCAAAATCACATGCGGCAAATGACTTACGCCCTCCTCTCTATCCGGCGCTCTCCCCGTCCTCACAATGCCCCTCCCTCCATTCCCATCCTTTCCTCCCTCCCGCTCCCTATCACCCCAAAAAACAACCTCATTCACCCAATACCCCTCCCTAACCAACTCCTCACCAATCCCAAAACTCTCAAACACCTCCACAGTCCGACACTGCACCCCATCCGCCTGCCCTACTTCTAGAGGCCCCGGACGCCAGTCAACGATCTTGCAGCGGAGCCCACAGCGCGCGAGCCAGGTTGCGGCGCAGATGCCGGCGGAGCCGGAGCCCGCTATGAAGATGTCGACTTGGTTTTGGTTTTGAGGGTCTGGCAGGGAGACTGGGATTTCCCCGGATATTGAGGTCGGGGTCATTGTTGGGGTGGTTTGGATGTTATTTTGGGATTGAGAATGGGAGTGGGAGCATGGTGGGTGGTTGGAAATGAGTAAATTAATGGATGGATGGTTCGGGAAGGCGTGAGGCCGTTGATGTTGTATTTGCTAATTAAGGGTTGTGTTTGAGTTGTGGAGTGAGAGATGGGATGGTTTGGGTGCATTCTCGGCTGACTCGCGTTTCAGGGGCGAACGTCTACGTTTCGGCGCTCGTTACACTTCTTTACTTCACTTCTCTTTCATCTACAAATCCTTTTATCATCTCATCATCTTTTCCTTATGAACGCCCTATCACATTTTCTTCACCACAAAATTCCATCTCAATTGCTTCTATTTTATCTTGATATTCGTTGCAGAGAGATAGACATGCTAGCCGAGGTCCATGAACAAGTGCCAACCCACTCCACTCCGCTCCGCTCCCGCATTTTCTGGGGCCTTTGAACATCTAGGCTACCCTGCCGATGATCAGATCTTCGGGGCTTAGGTTTCTTGCATAGCTTGATCCCCCACTTTGGGGCGGAGAAGTCCCATTAAATTGCGAAGATGTCACGTGATGACCCCGCTCGATGTGTGTGTGGGGTGGAGTCCTTTTCTGAATCGTTGATGCCTTTTTGAGATGGGTTCTTGATTTTGCGCTTTATTTCAAGTCTTGTCAAATTTTCTGGTGGAGTGGGGTGGAGCTGTGCTATGTGAAAAATGTGGAAAGTCCAGAAGTGTGGCTTGAAACGACACTCCCTCTAGCTCTGAGCATCGATTCCATCCAACGGGAGACATATTTTCGAGTTGTTTCAAGGCTACTCACGTCCGAGTATGCACAATGTACTTGACTAATGTGGGAACCATCTATTCATTCAAGTATCACAAAACAAGAAGTGAAGGCACCAGTGCTTTCCCAGATCCCTCGATCGTACACCCCTCATCCCCTTTTCAAATTGGTATCAGAACCCCCAGCCCGCAACCCAACCCAACCGAACCCAAAGCCGCCATCAAAACAAAGAATCAAACACTCCCTACATACATCACTCAACGCACACGGTCCTCTAAACCTTCCACTCCTCATCATCATGCACCATAACCGCATTCCCATGCTCATCCTTCCCCTTCTTCCAAATACTCAAAATACTCCCCCTCCTCTCCCTCTCCACAACCCCGACCTTCTCCCCCTCGTCACTCTTCGGACTGCCTACCACCACGTCCTCATCCTCGCCCTCACTATGATCATCATGCACCAAGATATCCTTCCCATTCTTATCCTTGCCGCCCTGCCACATACTCAATATACTTCCTCTCCTTGGCGCACCTTGGCTTCCAAAACTGCCTTTCTTATTTGTAGGTGAGGTTGTGGCGGCGGCAGAATGGACGGTCGGGGCGGGGACGAGCTCGAGTTTGGCCCAGACGGAGGAGCGGCGGCGTTCGCGGTTGGCCCAGGAGTCTTTTTCGTCGGTTACGATGGTCCAGTCTTGTTTGTGTTCGCGGTCCTCCTCGATTTGCGAGAGGGAGGTGGAGCTGGAGCCGTTGGTTGGGACGCGGCCTGTTCTAGTGTTAGTTTGCGGTAACGATGTTGGGGAGGATGAGAAAGAGACGCACTCAAGTCATCGCCCTCGCGGATCGAAGGCTCCACGATCGTGATCGCCGGTGTTCTGCTCGTCGACATCTTTCTATCCTTTCTTTCTTTCTTTACCCTTCCTCTCTGTACTCTTGCAATAAAAAACTTGTCTATCTCTCAAACAATTCAGATTTTAAACGAGTAATACAATCCGAGTTTAGATTTGTACGAGGTTCTAGACAAGACAAGATAAAGGCTCGCAGGTTATATAGCACTCGCCAAGCCTCCCATTCCCAAGCCAGGCGCCAGGCCACCGACCCCGCAGATCAAGATCCCATAGTGCGTCACTACTAGCTGCTAGCTACCTCGCAACCGTGCGCACCCTGCGCTTCTCCAGCTCTCTACTTAGCACAGCGCGCCCCGCGAATCAATGCGCCCTGCAGTACTCGGTAGTGGTGGCTGCTTGCCCGGATTCGCCGCGATCTCACTATTTGGTTCGCCGCGCTGACGTTAGCGCCATGTCTGGAGGGACTAGTGCAGTGTTGATGGGCGGAAGTCGTGCTGCTTTCGAGGGAAAAGCAAGGAGAAGGTGCGGGTGGGGACTGGAGGGATACAACCTTATCTCGAGAATGAGAGGGGCGATTGGGTGGGATTGGGTGATGGGAGGAGGGATGAAGGGCTAGTTGATGAGCGAGTGGTTCGCGCATGGCATGCATGTGACGAGGCCCCTGGTGACGGAACCTGGAATGGCAGCGAGCAGCAGCGCGAGAGCAACGGCGAGAGCAGCGAGGGCTTGGCGATGTCGCCACCTGTCTGGGCGATTGATGATTACAGCTTTGTTTTGGCCAAGGCTTTGCGGTGTTTATCTTGCCTTATCGGAGGAATCAGCAAGCATGCTTTTGCCTGCAAAGGGGGAACGTGGTGGGGTTTCGTGCACGGATTCGTGGGCTACTAAGGTAGGTTGAGAGAGGGAGGGAGGAGGGTTAGTGGACACAGCTCGACAGAAGTCAGGGAGATAAACGTGCTCGTAGCTCATCCGCTACAGCGTTCGCGCCATCACATCAGCGCCGTGCCTCGACTAAGCAAGTGCATCCAGTCTCGTTCTCAGCCCTAGACAAGGACAAAGATCAAGTCCCCTCGAATCGAAACTACTGTAAGATACAAACCGCTTCCAGCCGAGTCGGACGGCCAAGACCCCTCGACCCCGCCGCCCAGCCTGCACAGCCTCCACGACCCCTCATCCGCTCCAGGGCCCTCATCAAACCACTGGTTTCTATCACCAAACAAGATCAGATTTTAATTCAGCGACGATCCAATCTTTGCCCGCGAGCGAAAAATGCCGCAAACAGCGCCACGAGCGCCCAGGCCGTCGAGGTCAGGAACACCAGCTGCAGCGCCTCGAAGTAGACCCTGCGCGCAATTTGTTGGACCTCCGGCTCTAGATCGTTGAGCGCTGTTATGGAGTGCCGGATTGAGGCGATGATCTTGAGCGGTTTCTTTGGTCAGCTAATACTCTTTTTTTCGTTTCCACTTTTTTGATTGCCTTAATTTCTTGGCTTTCATGGGAGAAGAATAGGGAGGGGAGTGAGAGGGGAGGAAGGAAAAAGTATCACTTTCAATTTATCTGGTATTCCGGACAATGCCCCTGGCAGTCGAGAGGAGAGAACATTTTGGATGATGGTTGAAGCGGCTGCGACGCCCCAGACGCTACCCATAGAGCGGAAGAGGTAGACCATTGAGGTGGACACTGCTTGTTCTGCACGACTGCTGGTAAGCTTTTTACTTTTAATCTTCAGATGCCAAGCGTGCTTGGTTCCTTACTTACGGGACTGGGGAAATGTTGCGATGTTGGTGAACAGCATGCTCGGGAAGACGATTCCTTGACCGAGATTGGCGGGCATGATGTAGACGATGTACTTCCATCTTGAGTCATGGTATTTCAGTGTTGCCATCACCCCGTTCCCGATGACCATGAGCAGACAGCCGAGACGAACCAGGTGACCAAGCATGCCCCAGCGGCTCATGATGAAGCCTGCTATGAAACCGCCAATTGGGAATCCCATGGAGGGGATGACTAGTCTCATGCCAGCCTTTGACGCTGACTCTTCAAGTACAACTTGGAAGAAGAGAGGGATTGTGAAGAGGAACTGTCGGTATCAGTATTGCAAAGGTTCTATTTCCAAGGGAAACTCACTGCAAAAGCAGACATGCCACACAGGACGTTGCTGACCATGTTGCTAATGACCACTCTACCTCTCAGCATCGACATTGGCAACACAGGCAAAGCCTTCGTCCTCAACTCGACTCCCACGAAGACGATCAGAATGACCACGCTGACGACAAAGCTGATAATGACCCTTATGTCAGACCACGGATACTGATTCCCACCCAGACTCAGCGCCGTCAACTGAGACGACAGCCCCAGCACCAGCAGCGTCGCTCCCAAAAGATCAATCCGTCCCCAAAGAGACACTCGCTCAGACGTCTCAGTCCCAACTGTCTCAGCCGGCGGCGGGTTCTTGATAACAAAATACCCCACCAAGAGCCCCGTCATCGACACCGGAACCTGACACAAGAAGCACCACCTCCAACCCACCGAATCCGCAATCACACCCCCCAGACTCGCACCACAGACACCACCGAACCCTAACAGTCCATTCTGAGCCGCTTGATACATACCCCGATTCCGCAACGGGATGAGATCGGAATTGATGATCGTAGCCATGGTGACCAGTCCTCCACCACCCATACCCGTCAATCCCCTCGCTAGATTCAGGAAGATGATGTTAGGTGCAAGACCGCAGCCTAGACAACCGAGGGAAAAGGTGATGGTAGCAGTGAAGAAACATGCTCGTCGACCAAGCACGTCTGAGAAGCGGCCGTACAGGGGCTGGAAGGCGGTTGTGGTGATGAGGTAGGAGGTCGTGATCCAGGAGACGGTGTTGGCGGCGTTGAAATCGGAGCCGATTACTGCGTAAGTAGAGGCGGTGATTGTGCCGTCGAAGCCGGAGAGGAAGACGTTGCAGAAGATGGCTGGGGGGTTGTTAATTTTGTGATGATATATGGGTTGGGTGGAAAGATGCACCTGCTTGGATCCAGATGAAGCCTGGGCCGAGTGAGGACGGGGACCATTTTGCTCCAGATTTGACTGATGTTTCCCCGACTGATGGGTCGGAGAGTAATGGGGTTTCTTCATTATCTGCTGGCTTTATCTGGGATTCAACGTCTTCATTGGCCTCAATTGACGGCGTTGAAGATTTCACTGATGCAGACATTATCTCCAATTTTCTGAAGCTATGATGCTTTCCTGGTGAAAATTAGTACCGAATCGTAAAATCTGTTGCTTTGTCGATTTCAGAAGGACATAAAATATGGATGTGTTGAGAATCGAGAGTGAAGCAAGGATGGGATGAAAAATGTTTGAAGACCCACCCTGGATTTGTGGGCCCAACTCACGCCAATACCGACAGCCTATATCACTTGCTATAGCACGCGATAGCTCTCATGAATTCGCCAATTGGATCTGGATTTTACCCCATATATTGCAGTGCATTGCAGCTCCGAGGCTCCCGAACGGATTGCCATTCTGTAGCTAGATGATTGATGCTAGAGGGCCAACAGCAGCACGAGGGGGTCTTGGTGAGAGATGCATCTGTGTCTCGTGATGAGGATGGCAAGACTAGAAATCTGGAACTGCGTTCTATACCAGACCAAGTATTTCAGAACCTCAAATTGAAACTCGCGGGAGATGAAATGTGAGAAAGGGGGGAGAAGTGAGAAGTCCAAGAGACTCGAAACTTCCGAAATGGCACGTGACTTCGCCCTCCCGCTCACACCTTCTCGTTCATAAATGCCTTCCCCTAAGAATCAATTCAGGATACCAGGCAAGAAAATCTGTTTATTTCTAAAAATCTTATGCTTCTCTTTCTTTCATGCCATCTTATCATCTAAACAATGCAACCCAACCCGAAACGAGACTCCCAAACATCACGAATCACCCACGACCCACCAACCAACAACCCCATCACAAATGCAGAAACGCCAGAATGAATCCCAAGAATGATGCGTGCGAGCCAGCACAAGATAATCCACGTTCTCCGACCTCCATTGCAACCTCAAACAACGCCGTCCAGTTCCCCGTCAACTCAACCCACCATTCTCAACCCTGAAACCATCGTCAGCCCACCCCGCGATCTCCGACCACGACCAGAGAGTGTGACACGTACAGATGCTCTCCCTCACGCAGCAGCATGGCCACCCTGCGGCAACGGCCCCTTCTTCATCGTCAGCCTCGACGCCCTCTGCACCGAACTCACGAGCCGCCCTCTCTGTCTCCTGAGCATCGGTGCCGCGGGCGCGGCCAGCTTGCCCCAGGCGAAGGTCAGGAGCGCTAGGTTGCCGGCTGAGAGGGCGAGGTAGTAGGTTGGGATTATGCCTGGCATTTTTTGTTTGTTTGAGTGGAGATGCTTGTTTGTATATATGAGGTTTGTGTCAGGATTGAGGAATGAGAGATAGAGAAGGAGAAGGAGGAGGGAGAGAAGAGGGGAAGAGAGGGGTGGGTCATGCGGGGTAATGTGAGACCAGCTAAATACGGGGCGCGATACCCCAGGTTTTAGTGGACGATGGGGATCCACTCGCCCAAACCAGGAGCGGTTAGTGGGCGTTTGTCACCAAGGCGACAGGTCCTCTATTTTGAAGACCCCTATTTGGAATCGGGGTATTGGATTGACACTTTGGGGACTTCTATCGTTCATCAAATGATCATTTTTCAACACTGATCGATCGAGTCCATCACAAAATGTTATGAATGGCCCAAAGGAGCCAAGATCGCCAAGAAGTAAGCGCTGGAGGCTGGGAGGTTCAGGGGTGAGGATAACGTCGGGCGCAGTCTGAAACCTTCTTCATCATCCATCTCAAAACGTTTTCAGGTCACCACCCGTTGGATATGTCGACCAACGGCATAACAGCACCAGATGCATCGAATCCTGAAGGGCTCGATGCAGAGGTCGAGGCCCGTGAGAAGGTATGTTCCCCACTCTTGCAAACCTTTATCAAGCCAACCAACCTCGTAGGAACTCTGCTCGAGGTGTCAAGAGCTCAACCTGAGCGTCGACAAGTTCGTCATTTACGATGGAGCCTTTAGACCTCCCAAAAAGAGTGTAGGGCATGGCCGTGGACAACAGTTCTCGCTCAAGTCTGGCAATGGGCTCTTCCAACTTGGGTCATTCAGTGACATCGAGCAACGAAGTCGAGATGGATGTCCTCTCTGCTTTCTCGCTGTTAAGTCTGTCGAGCCCTATAATGCAGGTCCTCAAGTAGAATTTGGAGAAGTGGTAGCAAGCTTGATAGAAAGGGGGTCCATCTGCTTCGTCAATTGGGAGATTGATGGGCGAGACAACGATCCCAACTCGGGACGAAAAGCTCGGACTAGACGAATCCGCCTTCACTGGAACAACAAACTTGTTTCTGATTCTTACCTGGTATTTGTAGCGCCCCAGAGACTATTCGACATCAATTCGGACTCGCAAGGCTCGTGGGAACGAGAAGCTTTCTTCCTCGGGAGGGAGCTCAGGACCGATGGCAACAACCAGGTTCTGATGAAGAGCTGGTTGGACCAATGTTCCGAGCACCACGGGCCGTCGTGTTCGGGGGATCATAATAACGAGTTCTTGGAGATGGCGACTCAGTCGTATTTCGGTGTCATTGATACACTTGATATGTGCCTCAAGTCTCTCCCGTTCCGTCAGGGGAAATCGCCAAAGAAGAAGAAAAGCTCAGATGATGTTGATGTGGTGCGCATACGGCGAGATTACAGAGAACGGTCCCGGGGAACTAGCCCATCCGAGGTTTCAGTTAAGCAGAACGAGGAGCAGGGTATGTCGTTGCGAAAGAGAGAAATGCACTGGCTAATTGAACAAAGAATGTGACCGGGACCTTTATGAACCGTACGTGGCACTGAGTTATGTTTGGGGTTTGGCGAAGAACTACACGACCGATATCTCCAACATTCGAGTCCATCAGCAGCAAGGGAGTCTGGAGACCTTCCTCGGTAAAATACCCAAAGTCATTCGAGACGCAATGGAGCTCGTCCGCCGTCTAGGTTTACGCTATCTATGGGTTGATTCTCTGTGCATCGTTCAGGACAGCAAACGCTCCTGGAATCTCAATTCTCGCATGATGAACGTTATCTACGGGAATGCGCACCTCACCATCTGCGCTGCTGATGGAAGTGATGCGTGGTTCGGTCTGAAAGCATTGGATTCTTCCGGACACTCAACGAAGCAGTATATCGAAAAATGTGCGCCGGGAGTACGACTCATGGTTTCTCAACTCGCCGAGACTGGCATCAATTCCTCTGTCTGGAACACACGAGCCTGGACTTTCCAAGAGAGACTGCTCTCCAAACGCTGTCTGATCTTCACAGAGGGCAGAGTCTTCTTTCAATGCCGATCGGCAACCATGTCCGAAGATCTCGTCTCCGAATCTCATGGCGCAGGGTGGTCTCTTGATCTCGCAAAGGCTCTTCCTCAGATTCTTCACGAACTAAAACGCCGTCCCATCAGAGTATACATGAACTGCATGTCTCGATACTCCGAAAGACAGCTTACCAAAGCAAAAGACATCCTCGCCGCCTTCAACGGCGTTTCCAACATGATCAGCAATGTCATGCGAGCGCCCTTCATCTTCGGTCTCCCCAGCTCCCACTTCGACCTCGCACTTCTCTGGGAACCACTCGGCGCTGTCTCCCGTCGCGTTCCAGGGAAAGACGAAGACTTTGGCGACTTCGTCTTCCCAAGCTGGAGCTGGTGCGGCTGGAAAGGCGGTTCGATGTCTTACCGCACTTGTCAGCTGGAAGGCGTGCTCACGAACGTGCACGAATGGCTCACAGAGCACACTTGGATAGCATGGTACATCCGCGACGGACGTGGCAACCTACGGCCTGTCTGGGATGGTGAGATATCCAAAGCATGTGACTCGGTTGAAGAGCGATGGAAAGGATACAAAGACATCCCCCCCGAGTACAAGTTCATTGTTCTGCAAGAACGAGCGTTGGTGAATCTAGGGAGTCCGAACGAAGGTGACTTTATCAAGTGGGCAAAGGAACAAGAGGCAGCAGCTAAAGAGGCAAAGCGCATAGAGCTGGAAATAAGGAGGCCTCCTCTTAGTCACTACGATGGGTACGGACCCCGACCTGAACCACAGTATGGCCGCGAGCGCGAGCGCGAGAGGAGGCATGCCATAGTTTTACGGGAGCGCAGCAGCTCCTCCGATCGCAGACGAGGGCAAGATGGCAATGGAGGGCAAGGCATCAACGGAGAAGACGAATCCGAGCCAACATTTTCTGACGAGTACGGGAGGAAGATCCCACTTGATGTTGCAAAAAGGATAAGAAATGGCTTCCAGCAATGTCTACCAGACAACCCATTCCGAGTCTACATCGAACCATACACCGCGACCCCAGACAAAGACTTCCCAGACCAACCACTCCTCCAATTCTGGACCTGGTGGGCTTCGCTCCGTCTCTCAAAAGCCCCCACATCATCATCCCCTTCAAAAAACGAAACCACTCTCCCCGGCCTCACCAAATTCGACATCTCCGACGCAGTCAACGACTGGTGCGGCTCGATCCTGCTCCCTTCCTCTTGGGTCTCCGCACAAGAGAAAGCGGGACACCCCGTCGACGGCTCCAGCCGCGACTTCCTAGCCATCAGCGACGCGAAGGCGTTCACGAAGGAGGAGTGCGATGTGTGGACGTACTACGTGCCGAAGGAGCGGGAGAGCAGCGAGTGGGAGCTTTTTTACGTGTTGTTGGTTGAGATGCGGGAGAGGATTTGGTATCGGGTTGCGGTTGGGAAGGTGTTTAAGCAGGCGTTTGAGAATGCGGTCGGGAGGAAGAGGTGGAGGGAGATTGTTATGGGGTAGGTGGGGTGGTGCGGGTGTTTGAAGTGGATGGTGGCTTCTGCTTCGTTGTAGGATGCATTGGAGTTATAACCTCGATAGCTAAATACTTGATATCGACTTGTTATTACTCGAGTACATCGCCGTCTGGCTTTTTTATAAGTAACAATAAGAAGCGAAAACGATATAGGTATTATATAGTATATAAAGGATAGCCTGTAGTACTGCTACGTACACAATTTACGCGTCTATCGTCACGCAAGGAAGTGTCTGCTCCAAATCTTATTCATCCGCCAGCTGTTCACGGTCAATCATAGCTCCAGAGTTTATTTTTCGATGCTTCAATCATGAGACTCATCAACACCACGACTTTGGAACTGGATAACTTCTACCTGTCAGAGGATCCAATATATGCAATTCTCTCGCACACATAGAGCAAAAATGAAGTCACCTTTGCAGACATGTCTCCCCCCACCCGCGCTTCGAAGAAGGGCTTCAAACATGCCAGCGCGCGGCACAAAACGGCATCGGGTTCGCTTGGATCGATACATGTTGCATCGACAAGTCGAGCAGTGCCGAACTCACAGAAGCCATCAACTCCATGTTCGGATATTATAAGAACGCAGCCGTATGCTACGCGTTCTTGAAAGATCTTCCAGCAACAACTCCGGCGAGGAAGGGCTGCCTGGATGCCGCTGGTTTACACCAGGCTGAACGCTTCAGGAATTGCTGGCTTCGACAACCGTCTAGTTCTGTGGCACGGAATGTAATCATAGAGGATCCAATACCCGACACTCGTTATGCCTGCATATTCTGAGATTGTGCACTCCACGTTCCTTTAAGCAGCGCATTCAAGCTAGAGAACTCGGCTCCAGAGATCTTGTGGGATCGGGCGGACCGTATATTCCTATGGTCGAAGCAATATGGTGCCATTTGTTGGACACGGTACCCCATGGTTCTAGCTATGATGTTTCTTGTTACGGTGGAAAGCGAGTCGATCGCACTGGTCGTTTTTGGTGACTGCAGATATACCAAGACGGGCCCAGTTGCCAAGACGTTTCACCAAGGCCAATGCCGTGGCTACGAGACATTGGTCTTCAACAAAAGGCACAGAACTAAGCCTGTGATGTAACTGGAGTTAGAGATGGAAGCCTCGAGATCCTTTCCCCAGACAATTGGATCGAAGCGGATATCGGAAATCAGGTTTTTCGCATCTCAGTCTTGTTCAAGCAAGGTTTTGTCGAAAGTTTATGGAAAATTGCGGAATTGTTCAGTCCGGATTTTGACATTTCTACAAGTCAAATAAAGCTAACATACAAGAGAGCAAATAAACATTGCTACTCTCAAATCGTCAAGTTCCATTCGTGAGTACCCTGATGAGAACCGCTGGGCATTCGTCCGTGTTGGCAATCCTCCCAGTCTCAGAATATTTACGAATCAGATTGTGAAGGATATCCAAGCAGCCCTTCATCGAATCGAATTGGGGTGAGAGAATAGACACCAGAGGGGTATTTATGTTGTGTGGATCAACGTCTATTATGATCTTCATGGTTGCGGGGATCCCCACCTCGCCCACTCACTGCTAAGCTTCTGTTGGTTAGTAGTGTTACACAGGAACTCCCTTACATCCCGCAAATATCCAACCTCAAATTCTCAATATTGACCAACTCTTCAGCCAAACACCTTTCCCTGGTGCCGGAAACGTTCTCAATATACTTCAATATTCCAAGAAACCCCATTGACAGTAGGTAGAGCTTGTCTCGTCCGAAACGAGTGGTCAAGCAGTTTGAACAACGTGCATCGGTAGGTCCTCCATCGAATTGCCCATGATTTATGCCTGACTGAGGTCTAGAATCGCTGGCCCCGCGCTGGTACTGCAGTCAAGCAAGCTTGCTTCTGCCTTCAAGCATAGATCTCGTGCTGAAGAGTCAAGATGCCCCTTCCTTGGAGCCTTCAATCAAATTGCCGAGTTCTCTTGTACTCGGCACAGAAACCGATATCACAGGTTACGCAGCGTTGTGCATCAAAGAATCAAGGCTTCGCTGGATGATTATTACCCCAACTTTTCTATGGGGATCACCTTCGACCTCCATTCGAGTGGTGCTGTCGCTATCAACAATTGCACGAGCAAATACGGCCTTCGACTATGGTCAGCACGGATGAGACTATTCTACCAGTATCCCCATAAAGAGTACGAATTTTGTAGGCGAGTGCTTCTCAAGACAGCTTCAGGGCATCCTCCTTTCACTATAGAACTTGGGAACATATGGCAGTCCGCAAGACCAGAGGCAACTTCATTGCTTCGGTGGCATTTAGCCCCATCAACTGAATTTATCGGCCTGTATAACGAGCTAAGAAATCAGCTCTCTCCCTTGTCGACACAGATAGCCCGCAGAGTGAGAAATACTAAGCTTGGTGAGCAAGATTTTCCAGAAAAAGGGAAAGCGCCACATTGGAACCTTAGAGAGCTTAGAGAGCTTCGAAACCCAAGTATCTTCATGCCCAAGTCGCAAAGCTCCGACGCTGCTCAGACAATCCAGAAGACCTTGGAAAGTATACAAAAGGAATATAAGGATAAGGTCTTGATTTTGCGAGTAGTAGGTCTCAACCTAGGCTATCACCCAACGCGTACCAATCTGAAGAGGGAGTTCGAGGAGTACCCGTTCTAGATGAACAAGTAAGGCATGCGACCTTTCAGTCCGAAGAATCCAGAGAGTGCAAGCACGCTCATCTGCCAGCAATTCAATAATGCCGATTGTGGGTATCATTTTAGGGCTAGCCTTGGTGTTGAGTGCTAAGCATTTATACCGATGTCATCGATCTCCTAAGAAATGAATGGGATCGTATAAGCAGGGCTTTGTATCTGTTTTTGGGTGAAGCAAGCAAGCGGGTACAGAGAGGGTTCTAGTGAGTTACCATATGGAGAGGGGGCAAAAAAGGAGAGTGTGAAATGTGGCTGCTATCTTCGGAAGTATATCGTGATTATATATAACCGCTATACAACTCGATCTTGACAGGCCACCCCCTAAGCACACTGTCTTCTATTCCTTGTTGTGGCAGGGCGTTGGATCTCCCCAATATTTCGTCTCATTACAGCTTCAGTGCAAGCGGAACACGCCATGCCCATTGTCCAAATTGATTTGAAATGTTCGAATCTGTTCGATAATATCCAATCGGCCTCATATTATATTTCAATAGCGCACAGTTTGTCAAATATACTCGAGCTAGCTATCTAATGGTTGCGTACCTTCCTGGCCTTTGCAATGAACATCTGCTGCTCATAGTTCATCTCAGCAGGAACCTTCGATTTCTCGATCCCATCCATAAACCCCACATCTACCATTCCTGCATTCTCAAACAGCGCCTTCATCTCCTCTTTACTGAAACCCCAATGGGCCACCACATGGGCAGCGGCCGCCAATTTCAATTTCGCCTCCTTTGCAAACCCGTCTTCCTCACCTTCGTGCTCATTTCTATCTCCTCCTTCCGTTGGAGGCACTCCCAACCCCATCGACAACCAATCCACAATCACCAATATGCCACCATCTCTCAGCCGTGTTTGTAGTTTTTCAATCATGAGCTGCGCGTCTGCGATGTGGTGGAGTGCCATAGACATGACGATAATGTCGAAGTTGAAGAATTTCGGGTCTCGGAGCGTGGATGACGGGGAGAGAAGGTCCCCTTCGATGGCGGACAATTTCGTGGAGAGGTTTTGGGACTCTGAGAGAGCGTTGTAGGCGGCTGCCATCTTTGGGGAGAGGTCGATGCCGATGGCTTCAGTAATGAAGGGGGAGAGTGCCTATTGTTGGTGAGTGGGATGTGTTGAAGCCAGGATCGAAAATCGAGCAGAGAAAGGGGAAGGATCGCAGAGGGACGGATACTCACCATCGACACGATACCATTGCCGCAAGCATAGTCCAACAGCCTGATTCCACCTCCGTGCTGAGGTACACCTAGCCACTCGAAATTATCGTGTAATTTGGAGGAGATAAGTTTGGTCAGTTCCTTGATCCATGGTATATCGAAAGCGCCCTTTGACATTGCGTTACTAGAAGACTGTCAGCCGGTCTTGCTAGAGAGAGCGTAATAACCTTACTCAAACCAATCACGATTCAAATCAGTAAGTGTTTTTTGAGTGGAACCGGGAGTCGTGTTAGTCATGGCTATAGATCGGTTTCTGTTTTTGGTATCGCACTTTTGGATGGCCGTATGAAATTTGTTAAAACGATAAGTCTTGCAAGTTCTGGTGATATATTGGGAGTTTGAGTCAATAAGAGGGAATTAAATCCTGTGCCTCCAGGATATAAGTCTCCGAATAAGTCTCCGAATCCTCGTGTGCGAACTGTTATGCCATGATCAAGTGAACACCAAACTTTCAAACTTTACAGAATGATCGAATATTTCGCTCAAATATATATGTATAGTGAAACCATGCTTTTTTGCTAATTGGAGGCCAAGTACTCTCGCTCTCGCCCTTCTGAGCACGTGATTTCCTCCAGCAAAAGTTAGCCACATTATGATCGAGTAACTGCGCAGTATGTACCGCATTCTTGATCGAATAAGCCAAAACAACCTTACGTTAGTATTTCCCATGTTTAGATCAAGATATTTTTCGTGCAGATCCTGCAAAATGCAAATTCTTGCCAAGATTGAGAAGAGAGAGGATGAAGCCAGAGGTGTAGAGAATAAACTTCTGAAGATGGCGTTTTATCTCTGTGTTCTTTCGCACATACTCACACTATTGGAGGACACTATCCTGATTTAATGCAGGAGCTACCTCCCAGAGAAGCATGGAAAGCAGGAGCTGAATAGCTACTACCTCGCCAAGGCTCGTGGTCTTACCCAGAAGGATTCTCGGGTACCTGCAGACGAATACGCCAATCCTTCCGTGAGCTTCAGTTTCTGCAGTCCACGTTACCATGCAAATTTCCGAAGCAATGACACCTACGTAAGCTTCAAGGAAGTATAAAAATGATATCATTTTCTGCTTGTTTCTAGGAATTGAAGTGGAGCTGAGCAATTTCTCAAAGTCGGTGCCATGTTGAAACAACTTGTCTGCACCTCCAGCTATCAAATAGTTCACTAGAGAAATTTATGTCTCCACTAATAGCAGTTACGTTGTCGTGGAAGTTTCGGGATTTTCGGGATTAGAGTACTCGGCTCCTTGAGAGCATCTCTTTCGTGTTTGAAACAGCATCTGCCAATTTAGTAAGTGGAAAATACGGTAATACCGACTTAGTTATGATTTTGATTTCTCAGCAGGTACCAAAATCTTGAATGAGATCTTGGCTGGAGACATTGCGGCCAAAGTGGACTGTCTAAATCATTAGCATCGGCCAAATTGGGCCAATATGCATCTCTCGTATAAGAAGAGTCTGTAGAACCTGAACAAACAATCAGATTCATCACCACCGTAATCTGAAATCTTGCATCAGTCTCGCTCATTCGTACTTTGCTCAAATTCAACTCCAAACCAGCATCCCGTTCTCAGAAGAAATGGCAATCCTCAACAAAACCATCGTCCTTATCAGCGGCGCCAACCAAGGTATCGGCCTTGCAGCTGCCACACGCCTTGCTCGGGAACACAATTACCACGTTATCATCGGATCTCGCAACCCCGAAAATGGACACAAAGTCGCCGATCAACTCAAATCAGAAGGTCTTTCCGCAGATACAGTTCAGCTGGACATCCAATCTGAAGACTCGATCGCAGCTGCAGCAGCCTACCTTGCCGAGACATACGGCCACATCGACGTCCTGATCAACAACGCCGGTGTCTTACTCGACCGTGCTAACTTGCCTATCCGCCAGTTGTACGATACCACGTTCTCAATCAACGTGGCTGGCACAGCATGTCTGACAGAGGCCTTGTTGCCTCTCCTTCGCAAGTCCACCGAACGGCCGCGTGTCATTTTCGTGTCGACTTGCATGGCGTCGTTGAATATCAGTCTCGATACCACCACGCCATTCTACAACATCGACTACAAGGCGTACGACGCAAGCAAGGCTGCTGTCAACATGTTGATGATCAACTACTCGCGCATCCTTGCCGACAAGAAGGCGCTTGTTAATGCGGTCTGTCCTGGTCTCGTGTCTACGAATTTGACGGGATACATGGCTCATGGAACTACACCGGAAGTTGGTGCTCAGAGGCTTGTGGAGTTGGCTACTGTGACTGGGGAGAAGAGTGATGTTACGGGGACTTTCTCGAACAGGGATGGGAGTCTTCCTTGGTAGACGCCTTGCAAGAGTGGTTGTCAACTATATATCTAGGGTGCAAAAACTTTGACATTTCGTAGGATTGCTCTCTCAGACCAGATGTACAGCTAAATTGAGTAATACTCCCAGATGATCAATCCCAGCATTCCAAGCATCTAAGCCCTCGGACTTTCGGCCCCTCGGTGTGCTTTGATGGGCATCTATCAAATCACCAAAAGTTCGCAAAGCAGTACTTCTACTTCTAGCTGAAGCATTTTCATGCTCGATTCTCCACTGTGCTTTTGTCTTGGCTTCCCATTCTGTCTTTTTGCATGGCAGCGGCATCTCTCGAAAATGGTCCGAGATGAAACATGGAACCCCAGTGCGGAGGTGGAATACAAGACTGAGTATGAACCATACCCATCCTATTCTGTTAAAATTACAGTCAGTACAATCGCTTTCTTGCTTTTGTTGAGGGGAGCTCAATTACCTTCGACCTGACTCCATAAATATCCAGTCTACCCATTGCGGATCCTTACTTCTGTCTTCTACCTTAGGGCAGTGATTTGTGAGTTCTATGAAGCGTGATTTGAGCACGACCTTTGTTTATTTAGTTTCAGTTTAACAAGTAAGGGGTAGAAAATACCTGATAGATTTCTAGCATCTCGTAATCATGATTTGCTTCCTTCGGGGGTTCGTCCACTGCACGCATGATCAAAAACAACAGAGACGCTTGCAATGCGCTGATTGCTTCAAATTTGTTGAACATACTCGCCCGACTCCTGAGTCGTCTCAACTCTGCCCAAATGGTCCCCCAAACGAACAATCGCGTATCATCATTACATACAGCGAACAGCTGTGCAATGCCCATGCAGTTTGTCAAATTCTCAGGTAGCTTGCTTCGTTCATCAGGACTCTCACCGGCCGGAGAAAAGGCGTGTATGAAAGGAGGAAAGGTCTCGCGGCGCATCATCATGCGAGGGTAGGCATGGACCATGTCGATTATCATTGTGAGGAAGATTTGTCGGTCGGATGATTGGGCTTTGGTTTTGGTGAAGTGACCTGAAAGGAATGTATCTGATGATAGATATGGGGCAATTGTTGAGGCTGATCTTGTCGGGGACGGTACTGAGACGGACGAAGAGGAGTTGATGATGCTGTTTGTTGACAGAGCAGGCGAGAATGCTGGAACCTGCAGCTCCTTTCCATTGTGAAAGTCGAATTCATCTAATTGGAAGTCGAAGTCATAGGTGGAGCTGTTCTTAAGGAGTGACATAAAGCCTTCCTCCTCCGCCGATATTGTCATAGCTGAGCTTTCAGAGTAGATTCCATCAAACTGCATGTCACCTGTTCCACCTCTGCTCCAAAAGGACTGCGAGAGTGACAAGCTTGGGGAAGTATCGGTTTCTAGTGCCTGAACTTGATCAAATTGTTGGAGTATGTCACCACTCTCTGGACGAAGTCGCAGCTCGTTCGCTCCAGAGTCAGGCTTGTTCAACTCTGACGTGAGTGAAGAAGTGGCAATAGCCGCATCAGCAGCAACATCAGTAGCCATCTCTGCTTCTGATCTATTTTTGCCATGCTGAGCCCTTCCTCGCTGTAGCTGTGGCACATCATAGAGACACTTAACCCGTTTTCGAACGCACTGCTGGCACGGGGCACTGTAATTGCATTTGATCTTAGACTCGTTACATGCTCGGCAGGAACGTGGCCGTGTACGGCCTTTGGATTTACTGCAATAAGCCGTGTGACGTTTATACTGTGTCTCTGTTTTATTGGTTTTAGCTTATAGGTGCAAAAGCAACAAGTTGCAGAGAAGAGGGGTAGGCCACCTTTGGAGAAGGGTTTGTCGCAAAGCGCGCAAAAGAAGAGGGTCGCAGCCAATTGTGGCGTTGCTGCAGAGTCTTTGGACATTTTCGTTCTTATTGTAATGTGGTGAAAGCAAATTTGTTATTGCAGAAGAAGAGGAGGAGAAGAATAGGGGCACGCCAGCTTACAAATGCATCGGCCAAATTGGCCGAGCTCCAAGCAGTCGCAAGGAGATAGACTTAACTCCGAGGATGGTATCAACGAGCCTGCACATTAAGAAAGTTCTCTTAGCAAGCAAAAGTTCATTTTCTACCCTCTGCGGATATTATTTCATTACTTTTGAGCATCCATAGAGCCTATTACCTTGAACTCGAGAAGGAGTCGTCGAGCCCCTTAAATTAGCGTCACAGCGCCAGGATTTAGCGAAGAACCCCTTGAAGCCCGTAAGCTAGATATCTTAGCAAACATGTACAGTACATCCTTCCCAAGCACAACGCTGAACCCAAAAAACAATCATCATTAAGTTCTTCTTGTAGTAGATGACAGGAGCTTTGGGGGCTATAATGAAGGTGAGGGCTGTTATCGATCGCTGACTTGGTACCTTTTTGGCTGCTGAAGAGCCCGATGTGCACGTGACATATGCTCGCTTTTGGCATTATGCAACGCAGAAAGAGTAGGAAAATTCGTCATTATCCCTACTATCCATGCACTACGATATAGTATACTTAATCCAAATCATTACCTTTACGATTCGCCTCCAACCTTCAATCCCAATTCAAAGATGCTTGACAGTAAAGGTGGAACTGAGACTGATAGGAGAGTCACTTCAGCCATACCCAAACCCATCGAACAAAGGTCCTCCCATTCTCTTTCGTAAAGATCCCATCATCCGGCAATTCCAGCCTACCAACTCTGACATCAGAGTTTGTCTGTATGGTATTTCGTAGATCATTTGACCTTTCAGGGCCCCAGTTCTGGATCTTGAAGCCGTGCTTGCGGATTTTGTAGCCGAGGATGAGGAATACGAACAACGGGACCTAATTAAAGCATCAACCCATCGTGCTTCGCAAACCAATGGAATAAGGAAAGGTGGGGCTTACGCCGATGTATGAGGCTATAAATCGTCTTGTGTCGAAGGGATGTTCGAGGAGGGGGCCGACGCCATTGAAGATTACAAGTAGTGTGCAGGCTACAAGGCCGTAGCATGCTTTGAGCCATTGACCGTGCGACTTGTACGGGTAGCGGGCGTTGTCCCGGTCGTACATTGCAGCCTGGGCTTCTGAGGCATTGCCGTAGAGCTTGACGTCTGCAAGTCTGTGAAGAGAGCAGATCAGTAATTACTGTGGTGGACGAGAGATTGGGAAAGTTCTTACGTCTGGAAGAATTTGAGGTAGGTCGCACAGATGACAACGTACAGAATAAGACACGAGACTGTGCAATTGGATGCGAGTTCACTCAATCTCTGAATCTGGGGTTAGTAACGGACGTTACTAGGATTCAAGGCTCCACTCACTTGCCCAGGGGTACCAGTCCGTCCCAGATAGGAAACCAGCAAGAGTATTCCAGTTGCACCTACTGCTCTAATTGGGACTCCAGACCGGCATTGGCGCAACCGCCTGGTGATAAACTCCGGTCCAGTCTGATCCTGCAACGCCAAAGTATACAACACCCGTGAAGCCACATATGTAGAATTGATCGCGCAAGTGAATGAAGAAAACACGAATATGGCATTGAAAAAATGCGCTGCCGACGGCAGCCCGGCCTCAACGGCGGCGATAATATAGATCGAGTGTGAGCCAACAGATTGCCCTCCGCCATTAAGGAATGGGTGATCTCTGGGCACCACGAAGGATCCCAGTAGCATCCCAAAGGTATATAAGGTGATGATTCGAAGACTGATCTTTCGTGCTCCCATCTTCATGCTCTCAGCGTCGGCCAGCTTCTTACTCTCTGCGGCTGTTGCGGCAATGATGTCCATTCCCACGTATGAGAATATGACATGAATGATGGTTGTCCTGCAGAGAAGGCGTCAGAAAAATTCCCTTGTCGAGGTTTGTTTCAGCAGCATACCATATCCCAAGAAAAATCCCAGCCGTGCCGGTTATGGTACGTTGGAGATTGCCATTCTCGTCGCTGACCGCATATTTGGGATTAAAGAACGAGTATGGGTCGTTCCAATCTGCACGCATTAGCTATGAGGAGGAATGGGGAAGCCGTGCCTAGAACTTACACTTGGAGCCAAGTGATTCTGTGTAATATGAATTTGATCGTGCTAGGTCTGTCAGCTTTGCAGTACGAAAAGGAGCAAAGCCTTCAAGACTCACGCTTCATAACGTCGATAACTAACATCAATACGATGAGCATCGTGATGAACGTGATTTTGATACTTCCAAATACGTATTCGAGTTCGCCAAATACCTAGACTTCAATTCAGTATAGGCGCTCGACCAAGGATTCGTCTCACTGGGTCGTCGCACCTTGACAGGAAACATATTTATACTGATCGCAAGAATTAGAAACACCGTTATCCACACGCCAGTGTCGACGTCTTCCCCAATTTTCCAATTTAGAAATGTTCTTCCGTCATCGTAGCGAAACTTGATCGTATTTGAGACGGCCACAAGCTCATCGGCGGCGAGAATGGCATATGCAAACCTTCTCTCAGTCAGCATGTTTCTTGCATCTCTAGTTGTTGAAATTTGCGCTCACCAGTACATCCACCCAACAGCGAATCCTACACCTCTATCGAGGAACCTCCTGGGAAACTCCATCACAGGCGCATTTACCGGCATCAGAGATGTCATTTCGCCGAGACAGGATATGACAGAAGAGATGACAGTGCCCATTATTATGTAGCACAACACTGCTCCGCCAGGACCAGCCACAGCCAGTGAAGTGCCAGATCCGAGAAAAAGCCCTAGCCAAAGTAGTTAGTTCTCGGGGATCCCGAAATAGGGAGAAGAGTAGCTAACCATTTCCGATTGTGCTAACATCATGTTCAGTAAGTCATCAACTAAGGAAGTACGAAGGAAAAATACCCAGAAAACGCAATCATCTGTATAAGTAAGCGCGTTAGCTTTCACTGCACTACATCAAGAGCTTTGGAAGATCATACGCTAATGTGCCTCTCGTTTAACACTCTCCTTGTGAACTGTAAGCTGAATTTCCAAGCGCATTTCAGAAGCAACGTACCACAAACTCTCACCACGGCGCTCGCGGCGATCTTCCACGTTTGGAGGCTCTTCGACCGGCGGTTCGAGCGCAAAGTCGAAGTCGGGGCTCAAGGTTGACCGAGTATTTTCACTGGCATACTCATACAACTGTGACATAACCACTTCTGGCTTCTCGTGATCCATATCGGTAACGAATCTGTTATGAAAATGCCGAGTGATACTTCTGTTCTTGATCAAAGTTCAGATTGAATCCGATTCGAAAGAAAGGGGTGGGGTTTTGCTCTCTTATCTCGCAGGCTCTAGGAGAAGGATACACACACAATTCTCATGCAAAAAGGATCATTTGAAGGATCAGCAGCTTGCCGCGGGGGTAACTAGCGGATTTTGAAATCCGACACTGCGTATTTCTATCGAATCGATTCGCACCTTAAATATTTGGGTGACACAAGCGTAATACTGACCACCCACCGGGTCATACCACCGACAGATAGATAAGAAGTATAATAGCTTGGTATAAAGCAGCTAAATAGGACTCCACCAAACGTTTGGTGGAGGTAGAGAGTAGAATGGGCTTCCTGAGAAGCACCTTGTGTCCAATAGAAAATGACATACGAATGGCCAGAAAATTTGAGATTGGGGGAAATAAACCACTAGGTCTGCAGGGGAGAGGCTAGCTCCCGTTGAGAAGCAGCGATGGGGTTGCACAAATCAAAGTTGGCCAGCCACCCAGGCACTTCCTTGGTCCGGCTTTCACCGTACGACGATTCATCGAGTGTCAATCTGATAGTGGTTCCTGCTCGATTTCGGGAAGCTTCAGGTGCCACGATATTAGCCAAGATAAGAATGAGCACGTGAGTTTGAGTAACCTTCCCAAGCCAGATTCCGCAGCTTATGTAGCACACCAGCCGCACCAGGCTAGCATGACGGTTTAACATGTGCGACCTGGTGTCGTGGTCGACGTCTGTCTTTCTGCCCCGCCATGCCAGCAATAGAATACTAGTAGCTTTGCCTTGATCATACAATACCATGGAACATCCTCGTCGTCATTGCAGCTGCCCCTCGAACGCCTCCAGAATTAGAAGCAACATATCCTCGCATGGCTCAGAACGTCTCAATACGAGTGATATGACCATGAAGTGACGTCGATACCTGAAACACAACCCGGCCAGCCAGCCATCTCATGGGGCAAAGCTGCATGCAAAAGCAGACCTCGGTCACTGCTACAAGATGGCGACCCCGACATCATCGTCGCTCTTTTCGCGGCTCACCACTGTGTTTAGATTTCTGTCTCTCCGCAGTGATATAGACAACATTATACTCGAGCTCCTAGGCCAGTTCTCGCTCGAAAAGATATACGCTGAAGCTGACAAGGAGGTCTACCAAGACCTAGTCATCACCTTGCTTGTGCAGTTGAATACGATCATCAACGTGCAGCGCTTGACACTACCATCGGAGAACTCACAAGTGGGATGGTATTTGGGATTCTTGGCAAGCTGGGAGGTGACCTTGCGAGCTGTTGAGTTCGTGATGCAGATTGTTGTTGAAGGAAGAGAGAGTTTGTGGGAAGCTCGGCTGCTGAGGGAGAAATATTTAGCGGAGGTCCTTCTAAACGCGCTACGTTTCCTTACACTTCACCCTAAAATCCCCTCATCACGCGCCAAAGACCGCAGAGATCGGTTTGCACGCCTTCACAGACAGCTAGAACGAATTTTTGATAGCTATTCGGGCCAAGGAACATTTCTCCTATTGGTATGTAAGGAAATCACTGATTCCTTACGCAGCGAGCCGGATGGGCTCGCACTCCCACCCAGGTTGAGGTTAGAGCTCCCAAATTTGGCATCAGAACTGGTACGCATATCACGGGTTCACCCAGGCAACTCCATGAAAAGAAGTACTGACTCTATCTAGTATCCTCTTCCCGATTGCCTCTCCTCTCAATATGTGGCGAGCTTGGTACCACCGGATGGCACACCTTCAGACTGGCTAGTCCAATTCCTCGCCTTACGAGATATATCACAGTTTGTAGTAGGAGCATCTGTTCAGTATGTGATGAAGAGGGAGACTCGTGATATGCGCCTTCAGTCCTCCTCAGCTAGGACGCGGAATGCCGTATTACATACTCTCGAAAACCTGCGGATGCCAGGGCATCTTTCGAAGTTCGATTTGGTAGCCACATTCAGTGAAGCTTTTCGAATTATCCTTCCGAATACATTGGATTTGGGACGGCGATCCTCAGCCGATTCTGATGAGTTGGAGATAGATGCGATTGATCTCCTGTGTTCCAAGCTTAGCGATCGACAATTGTTGAGCCGGGTCAGTGATCACGAACTGAATCGCAGTATTTCGGAAGTCACAAGAAACATCGCTCTGCTTGACGATCCAAGTGGTCAGTTCCGATCATCACGTCCTAGATTGTGGGTTCTCAACTGCCAAAAAGGCCATGTGGTGGGGGAAACACAATTAAAGGCCGCAGAGAACATGAATTTCCCGGTAAGAATTGATTTCTCTAGACTGAGATGAAAAGTGAAAGAGAAAATCGAGGGAATTTTGCTGATATACTTCTACCTCAGACGGATAGAGGGGGGACGGAACTAATAACGCTTCCACCTCAGACAGAATGTATACAGTGTGGTGGAAAAGTAACCCTAGCTCGGGAACTATCGGTCGTCAGGTATGCATGGGACCATCTCAAGCCCTTCGAATCTAATACAGATGCCATAAACGTGGAGCGGCATTTGAAATCCCACTTTCAGCTTTCCTCTCCAAGGATTGACACAAGCATGCCGTTTCATGCTGGATATGGCAACGTTTTCAGCGGAGAACGCCTGGGGATATACCACCCCGAACCTCTTTACTCGCCCTCGAGCAGTCGATCTGTTTTTCCGGGATCTATATCTTTCGACCAAGCAAGCCCCGTGCCTCCATCTGTGGTTTCTCCCCAGACACCTTATTCTCCAAAATTCCCCCACAAATCCGAAACTCCTCATATTGAAAACCTACTGGAAGGCTTTACCTCTAGTGATGGCCTATGCATCGACACAAGAGAAAAAAGTGACAATCCCCCAAGAATTTCGCCCGATGCCGTGGAGACCCCCAATTTACCAGAATACTCTCGAGGGAACCAGTCGCGATTGCAATCTGTATCATCCGTCTCTCTCGAACCCGAATCATTAACGAAAAGTCGCACTGCTCCACCCGTTGCACCACCAGAGAAAGGGAAGTCGAGATGGAGGTCTAAATTAACAGCATCGAGGAAAGAAAGTACCAAGCCTACATCGGGGGACTCAAGTTCTCTTTCTTCAACATCGCTGGAATCCCAGAAACTTGAGGAGTTCTCTTTGGCGAGATTGGCTTCTAGCTCGAAGTCTTCCAGTCGAGGGAAGAGTGGGAAGAGCATAAACGTCTACCTTTCTCAGAACTCGACTTACGCTCTCTTATGGACTCAAACAGTGATTAATATATGGGATATCGGCAGTTCAACACTGATTTTGGGCCGTGCAATCGCTACAGAGAGCAACTGTGTTCTTGCAGCAGTCACGAAAGTCCATTTGGCCTACATTATCGGGACCAGGGACCAAAAACTCACAGTAAGCACTTCGTATGTGTCGATGTGTGCTCTGAAACTCTGACTGACCGTTTTAAGCTTCGCATTGTGAATCTCATTCAGGCAAATATACCAGCGATCGAGTATCGCATGCCTTCCTCACCCTGGTGTACCAGCATAACCATTTGTCCCAAAGAGAACCAAGTCGTTGTAGGTTTCGACAACTCCATCGTCCGCTTTTTCAAAACCACAAACTCGGAAGAGCCTCGAGAAGACCGACTCCATAACCGCTTCCATAAAGACTGCAAAAGCTGTCCTGCCATCGACACTCTCTCCTTCTCCCGCAACGGCTTCGTCTTACTTGCAAGTACTCGAATGCGTGGCACGATCCAAGTATATTCTTGGCGCTTCCCCTTTGTCGACTTTCAAGAAGTTGCCGCATGCAGGTACTATATCCCACTCCACGAATTAGAAGACAATGGGACGTCGTCTGCGATCTTCAGATCCGGGATGGGAAATGAAGAGAGCCTGATTTGTATCACCACCTGGACGCAATCAGGGACCCCTCTTCTCATACAACCTCACGATGGACACAGAACTGAAATTAGAACCGAACCTTCTACCCATCAAGGCAAGCTAGGTAGCCGCATCCAAGGTGCTGCGTTCTCTCCTACCGGACGAGAGCTCGCGATGGTGAACGACAAAGGGCATGTATACATTATATCGAATCTCAATTCGAATCCATTGGAGGTTAAAAGAATTGCAACAAGCAAGGAGCTTACGACAAAATCAGATTGGTTTGCCATGGAGTTCATGAGTCTGCCGGACGAGGAGGCCATCGTGCTTGCCTGGGCAGATTCAGCGAAGGGGATGGGCTATGTGAAGAAGATTCCCGTAAAGTATAGTGTGAGATCTCCAATCTCACTGCCAGCTTTAGAAATTGCAGAACTGATACAGTGCGATGCAGGATGTCTCCGATTCCTTGATGGGCCCGCTGACACCGGCGGCCTCGCGATCAGTCCAACGATATGAGCTACCAAGTGAAGGGAGAGAAATCCCCAAACAGCCTGTTGAGCTGACCAACAACGAGGTGCCTGCAGCTCCTCCTCCACCGGACATCGTGAAATCATACTCAAAGGGAGAAGACTCGTAGATGCGGAGAATGATAGCTGGTCTGTAGGTTTGTGATTCGGGGTGAAGCAAGCAAAAGCTTGTCGTTCATTGTGAGTCTGCGTACGTGGTGTTGATGAGGATCTTGAATTATCAGACGGAAATTTATGGATGCATCTTAGGTTTTCGGCATGGCAGCATGTGGAGTGTGATCATGAACATCGGTACCAGAGGAGTATTGGGTGGGTTTCGGACTTTTTATGAGGCGATTTTTGGATACCCATAAGCTTAGATCACGCTGTAACTATGATATCTCTATACTTCTGTCCAATATCTCTCACGAAATATGGGCTTCACAACTCATTCAAGACATCTGAAAGAAAGATCCGAAAAGTCCTCGAACACAATGTCACGTGATATCTTTCTTAACCGCCCATTCTTCACAACTGCTTCTACGCCCTTGCTAAATGAAAACCATACTGCTATTATAAGCGTCTCTATTTATCTTATACATGAAGAAATGCTCTGATAACGGAAAAGCTCCCCAAGCTCTCAGAGCGATCTACCCCACTAACCTTATCGTTATCGTGGCCCTGCCATAAGGTTACACGCATATCCCAACCTCATTTCCTCTTCTCTTTCAACGCCATCTCTTCCTCTATCCTTCCCAATGACAATCAAAACTCCCTTCGGGCATCCCATGCGCCACGCCCACTTCGCATTCTCCCCAACATACACGCCCATAAACCATGGATCCTTCGGCTGCTCGCCCCTCCCCGTCTTGTCTCACCAAAACCACCTGCAAACCCTCGCGTCGGCTCGACCAGACACGTTCATCGTACGCGATATCCCGAAACTCATCGATGAATCTCGCACCGCCATCGCCCCTTTCCTCGGTGTAGACGTCGACGAGATAGTTCTCATCCCGAACGCTACGACAGGGATTAACACCGTGCTGAGGAACCTGAAGTGGGAGGAAGGCGATGTAGTGGTTTATTTTTCGACGATCTATGGGGCGTGTGAGAAGACGATTGCTTCTATTCAAGAAGGAGTCATGATTGAGGGGTTGAAGATTGAGCTTCAGTATCCAGTTGAGGATTCGGAGATTGTGAGGTTGCTAAGGGGGGGGATTGGGAAGGTGCAAAGTGAGGGGAAGAGGGTTAGAGTGGCGATGTTTGACACGGTGCTCACGTTCCCTGGGGCTAGAATGCCGTGGGAAGAGTTGGTGGATGTTTGTAAGGAGATGGGAGTGTTGAGCTTGATTGATGGTGCCCATGGTATCGGCCATATTGATCTTCGGCATTTGGGTAAGGTGGAACCGGATTTCTTTGTGAGCAATTGCCACAAGTGAGTTCTCTCTCAGGTCGGAGAAGAGGTTCAAGCTGATGCTACGCAGATGGCTATTTACGCCTCGCGGCTGCGCAGTCTTCTACGTCCCATTCAGAAATCAACACCTGATCCGAACTCCGCTGCCGACATCTCATGGGTACCAATATCTAGACTCAGAACCGGAACCTATCTCTGGTGGGAAATCACTATTCGTTCATTTATTTGAATTTGTGGCAACGATGGACTACTCCCCTTATGCGTGCATCCCCGCCGCCCTCGACTTCCGCCAACGGATTTGCGGTGGTGAAGGTGCGATTCGGAATTACTGCTACGATGTTGCGCGAATCGGGGGTCAACGAGTTGCAGAAATCCTTGGCACAGAGGTGATGGCTACCAAATCTAGGACAATGAATGAGTGTTGTTTTGCGAATGTGGAATTGCCCCTCAAGTTTGGAAGTACAAGGGAGGGACATAGAAAGACTGATAGGGTTTTTGATATCAGTGAAGCGGGCAAGATTGGGGTTTGGATCAACGATAGGGGTGTAAAGGATCATGATACTTATTTGCAGATCGCTTTTCATGCGGGGAAAATGTGGGTTAGACTTAGTGGGCAGATTTACCTCGAGATTAAAGATTTCGAGTGGGTTGGGGAGAAAGTAAAGGTGTTGTGTGAGAGGGTTCAGAAGGGGGAATTTAGGAGATCGTGATTCTGCGAGGTCTGAGAAGTCTAGAGCAGCTCGTTGACTTTATATTATAATATATATACTAGAAACTATTATCATATTTCTGCCCTCAGAAAGACCGATACTTGGGGGCAAAGACGGGCGAAGGCTAGGTACCTTACAAAATAAGGGAATGGCACGTGATTTCGAATAACACTTGATTAACTATCAGAAAGCAGATAAAAGCATTATTTCTAAGAATTCGCAGTGGTATCTTCAACTACTCCAGTTATTGCCACCAATAGATCAAACCATCCAAGAAATAAGCAAAGACGGGGGAAGATTATCCCTATTCACTCAGTGGTGGCTGTGCAGCTGCAGAGTCACACCCTCACCAGGCAGCCTCGTCTCTCCACCTCCACAAATCCTTTCAAGGCATCAACCCAGTACCCTTTCAACTTCTGCTCATGCAAAAAAATCACCAGAATCATGGATTCAACACTTGTCTCCCCGGAGACGTATATCACCACAACTTTCGCAACACTTCTCCAACCATTCGACGCCTCACCAGCCAGCGTCCAAAAATGGAGCAACCTCCTCCTCACAACATACTCTGAGCGTCACCGACACTACCACACACTCACACATATTCATTCCATGCTTCAACACTTCTCCTCTTATCTCCCACAGATCACGAACCCCACAGCCGTAGGCCTCGCCATCTTCTTCCACGACTGGGAGTACCTCACACACTCGCCGCCCGCATGGAGCGAAGAGCAATCCATCGTCCACTTTAACGTCTTTGCCGAAGAGCTCCACCTCCCCTCGCCTCTCGTTGAAACGGTAAGGAAGTATATCACCGCGACTATCTCTCACAAACTCCCGCCAGAGGACGAGGATGATGGAGATCTCAAATTGTTCCTGGATTTCGATTTAGAGGTCCTGGGTAGAGATAGGAAGGAGTATGTGCTGTATTCAAAACAGATAAGGAAGGAGTATAATCAATTTGATGATCAGCTGTTCGGGTGGGGAAGAAAGGCGGTGTTGGAAAAGTTTTTGGGGAGGGAGAGGTTGTTTCTTTCGGATGTGTTTTTTGAAAGGTGTGAAGAGAGAGCGAGGGATAATTTGAAATGGGAGATTGGGGGTTTGAAGTGTGGTGGGGATTGGGGAATTATGGGGAAACTCAGAGGTGATGGCGGGGTTGAGAAGTGATTGGTGTGCTGACAAGTCACTTCTGAAGGGATGTTGCAAAGCGCTATAATCTGAACGGCCGTTAAATCTAAGAACGTCGGTCTGAAAAGGCTATCTGGTTTGTTATAGCCAGATTCACCACTTTTTCGCTTTATTTCTGAAGAGCAAGCTTCTAAGTTCTTCAGATTGCGTTGATAGCTAAGATTTTGGCGTATATATTTACGTAGTCACTTTTATACAACGGTTTACATCAAAAGTAGCAGATGCAATGCGAGTTTTGGTAGCTTCAGAAAGACGGTATACAAATCTTAAACACCTATGATACCCATATTGAGGACTTGGAACGATTGAACAGGCCATTGCTTAAGACCAAGCAGCTTATTCCGTCTATATATCGTTCTGTGACAATGGTGCACGTCAAGAAACCCGCTCGTTAAACAATGCAAAGAAATTTATGTTCCACATGTGATATTTCAGATCTCAACGTGGCCTCTTGACATAATGAGAGATACAAACTTATTTGACAGATGAAAAACAAACATCACATTTGAAGGAGACATGTCCTACAGTATTCGCTTTATTCATCACTAATACCTCTACTCATTCTATCACATCTCTTTAAAACTATTCATTGGACTTTCTCACAACCTAGCGGGATATAAACAATTAGCATGATGTTCCACGGCCGAATTAACAACGACGTATACAGAGAGACAGGCCCTCACTGTTAATGAGTTCTAGTACCCCGCTCCTTCATCGCTGCAGATTCTCATCAACAGCCACTCCTTAACAAGACCCGCAATTTCATTTCTGCTGGAAACCAGATCTCTGTCTCTGCTGATAAGGGGGTGGCGGGTTCGAATCATAATCATTCCTCTGTGCCATTCCGTTCAGCGTCTTGAGTTGCTCCGCCGCAACCCTATCATTAAGAGACTTTTGATGGTCATCGACATCCCTCATCGCCCTCTGCACCCACGTATTCCTTTTCTCGGCCACATCCTGTTTATAACCCCAGCCATCACGTATGCCGACCGGGCGTCGCTGTGGCTCTTCCCGCCTTATTGTATCTGTTACGCCCTTCACGTACCCACGCTTGTATTCGGCTTCCAGGCGGACACTCTCAGGGAATTGATTTCGATAGGCTTGTTGATAGGCTTCGCTGTACTTCGCCCGGTTGTCAGCTGCGTCTAGAGTCTCTTGGACCCGGTCCCACCAGGGCCCGGAACCAGTGATTCGTTTATTGGTATAATCGTAGCCATGTTTGATAGGTGGATAGGGGTCAAAGCCCACGCCGAAGGACATGGTAGATGATGAGTGGGTGTTGAAAAGAAGGTCACGAAGTAGAAAGCTCTGCTGAACCGAGAGGGGTCGCCCGCGGAGGTTGCACAGAGGGTGAGTTGCAATCAGCTGGGAGACCGGCCCCTCCCAGGTATTTAAATGGGCAAAGAAGCCTCAATTTTCTTTTTGAAAAGCGCGCTCGCCTAGACTGCCCATTTGGACGTGTCAGTTAACGCCTGTTGGTGTTGGTGTTGTGCTGCTGCCTGTGTTGCATGCTTTGTTTGTGTCAATCTTGACCAATGATTTTTCACGCTCTTTGGTGGCTGTGAATCCTGTATGCTGAGAATGTCATTTTTGCTGGCTGGTTGCTTTGGATCTCTGTTCCCAGCACCTGAGACATACAGAATTAGTGTCGGATCTTCCCATACATTTGTTTCACTTGACCTATACGTGATCATACTAAGTTGCCCGGTGAGGAAACTTCTGTCGACCTTGCTGGAAAGCTTTTCCTCTTTCTCGAGCGTCGTGCAAGTCAAGCCCGCCAGTCCAGCTGAAACCTACCCCGCTATTTGAATAGATAACAATCACGTTCTTGTTTACATCTACCAAACCCGATTGGTCAGATCTTATTGATGGGCTGTGTTGGTTGGGCTATGTCCATGTGATAGGCGTGCATAGCTTACTCCGAAGGGTGGCAGCAAGATCCAATGGGCTGGGCTGCATTTTCGGTAAGGACGAACGATCACGTCTAAAATCAAGCGCCACTGTTTCTCTCATACTCAAAAATGATTGGCGGTTGTTGCGCTGTAAGTAAGATAAGCTATGCACAGTTGCAAGCCCACCCGAGGTATACTATTCTTAACGGTATGTTGCCTGATACCGTCGGTTGCACAGAAATCGGCTCGCAGTTTTTCTTACGGGCAAGCCTTCCGCAATGATGCATATATCGAAGGGCAGGACATGGCTGTTGACACCTACAAATCTCCCCATCTACTTTGATAGTTTTCCCCATGCCAAAACCCAGCAATGCTGTATGTGTGCGTGGAAGCATTTGGAGTAGCCTCAAAATTCTACCAACTATTTTTTTCCTCGCAATACTCAGCTCCTCAGACGTGGGTGGACCGAGTTTCGATACTATATATTTTCGCCACGAAACATTTTCGGCACAATTCAGGGACCCTGGTGTTGCTGCTGTGGACTCTGGCTTGTTCATCGAACCTTTCCGACTAGATATGAAGAATCGGCGTAGAGTGGAGAACCTGGTTCCCATTGACCATCACGACGTGATGGCCTTGGAAGAGTAGGTCTGCGAATTCCTGAGAGGTTTTGGGCAATGTCCAGAACCTTACACTGGTGATTGAACATCATCAAGAGGACCATCAAACGAGCACGAGTTGCGCTCTAATATCACGATCGCAGAAATGTTTAGAAATTTGCCCAATACTCCAAGCTTAGATACTTTGTACTACGAAAGCTGCTATTGATCAAACGAAGTTTGATCAAATGAAAGCTGAACATATGGAGATTGGAGCCATCTGGACTACGCCGCGCTTCAGCGCAACGGTGGTGTTTACTGATCGTTGCAAAGAAAGCCTGGAGAGTGTTGAGAGGAAATTCATGGATCGCGTTGCAAACTTCTTGGACTCCGTTCAACATATTCGGTAATATCAGGGCATATTTGTCGTCTCAGGCTCGTCAGGGTCGTATAATGCCGTCAAGGGGCAACAATGCGCAACACTCCACCCCGATGTACTCCAAGTGCACATGGCTAAGCTGCGAGAGTGTGCTCTGTACGATCGAGGAGATAGCACCTGGACGATTCCTCGGTTCGATATTGGGTAGGCTGTGCCTTTTGGAATTCAGGGAGGATTTTGCAAAATTTGGTGAAATTTTCGCTGTATGGAAGAGACATTCACCGGAGAGTCTTGGATTGTGGCTTTAGGAACTTAATGAAGCTGCCAGACCTTGGGATATAGTTCTGAACTGTCGAGGGGACAATGTCAACCAAGGCAACATTAGCTTGGTACCTTTCTCGATAATGGCAGAAAGCTCAGTGGTGATGAAAGTAGCCACATAAAACAGGATTTCCATTCGCCCCAATGTCAAATAAACAAGACTGAAGGAAATGCCCACAGCTCAGAATTACATGTAACTTTCTTACCAACATCTTTCCTGTGTCTTGGGTTCACAGCTCGTTCGGCAAATCCAACTCCTTCGTTACAGTGCACCATACCTCATCTTGCTTCTCCTCGTCCAAGCTCAAAGCGCTCGACTGCACCTCGTCATCGAGAACAAAGTACTTGCCTCTCTCCCATGCTGCTTCATTTACCCATCTCTGCTGCTCGAACATCTCTGCAATTGCCTTGGCAGCCACTTCTGGTGGATTAATCGCTGCTTTATTCATTCTTCTCAGCACAGGTCCGAAGAACGTTAAGGTCGGAATGAGGATTCTGAAGAACAGCGCGGGATCCGGGCCGTTCAGTCTAGAATGCGCATGCATCACACCAGGATCTAGAGTCATGAACTTGAGCTTAGTCTGAGGATCTAGCTGCTTACTACGTTAGTTGAACACCAGCCGTCGATAATTTGCGAAGACTTACCAAGTAAACCTTCCGCTGCAAAGCGTAGTTGGTCATTAAGAGTAGCAGCTTCGATGAGGCATATCCTAAACGAGCCTCTGAAGTACTCATCTGCCCCTGCCTATGAAAGTGGTCCAAGCTACCCCTCGAATGACCTGACGTCCCAATATTGATATACCGCACATCTCCACCTTTCTTGAGAGATGACAACAGTTCTCTCATCAATAAGGTCGGACCCAGCGTATTTGTAAAGTACATGTTTTGCTGGATCTCGGCATCGGGAGAGAAGTCCAAAATAGCGGCACAATTGACCACTCCTCCACCACCAAAGCCGGGAAGCTCCCCTTTGCCGATTCGACCATTTACCGACTCTGCGAAGCCTTTGACAGATTGGAGGTCAGAGAGATCAAGCTTCTCTAGAGAGAAGTCTGCGGATTTTGAGTTGAGGAAGTCGGAGAGAGTACTGGCGTAGTTATCCTCGACATTGCGGCAAGCGAGGAGGAGCTTGAATCTTCCAGGGTAAAGGCATGTGAGAGTCCTCACGAGCGTCGATCCCAGAGAGCCAGTGGCGCCTGTGATGAGAATTATGCTGGATGAGATCGCTTTGGCAGACATCTTCGTGAGGATAGAAGACTACAGCTCTATTGAATCGGCGCGCTCAAGTTTTCAACATTTCACGATTTTCGGCCTTCTGAATCCTTAATTATGTCCAGAAGTCAGTTCAAGATTGGAACTTTCTGAATATATAGCCTGGAAGTTGTGGTAAGATTGCTGACACAATCTTACTTCGTGGCGTACAGGCCGCGGACTTTGCATGTGCCGTATCCGTATCAATGCGTCCGATCCGATTTAACAAAGGTGATCTCACATCACCGATTGGATGGGACAAAGTTTTAATTTAGTTTATTCTGTTCACATTTCCTGGCCACCTCTACCTACAATATGCAGCCATTTGTAATTTTCCATCGTTAACCATGATCTGGAGTTCCAACAAGCGTGCTCATATTCCCTTGAACGCGATCTTGAGCTTCAGAAAAGGACTATTCCATCGCAAGAGTTAACCGAGTTGACCTCCGCTGATGCTGCCATCCAAACAATGCTTTTCATCTTTGAGTTGTGGCAATCTGTTTAGAAAGCTCCTATACCCGATTAATTAGCTTTGCTTCAGCTCTCAAATCCGATTCCAGATCAGTGTATGGGTCGAGAACGAATGGCATTGTCTTTGGACTTTCTATTCAAGTCACACACATAGGCCATCATGGAAAACTTTCTCAAAGAGCAAGAGCAATGATGAGTACTTAAAGTGGTGACTAGAACGGACGCTAGTTGCGAGTTCTCACCTCCCCCACACTATCTGCCTTGCTTGGATTAGAATAATTTGTAGTGCATAGGACGGTACCAAAACTCGTGAAAGTAGATGTTGATTTTAGTCTGAATGTACAAGTAGCCTCTTTCAATATCCCTTCTTCCTGTATAGTCTTGCAGAGCAAGCCTCCGAGATTGGCTGTTAACTTGGGCGATCGCCTAGTCGCTGGTATCGTCTTTCCCAATCATCGACCACGTGGAATAGCGTTTGCATTCGCCTTTATTATATACAGAGGGAATATGTACTGAAGACCAGGGGGCGTATATATCCGGATCATTTAACGTAACTCTATAGGAATTTCTTAGAAGGTATGGAGTGTAGTCCACGCCATCCCAATAAGAGGTCAAGATGTTTAACTTAGGATGTGTTGCTGGGGGGTTTCTGCCGATGCGCGGAATAATTGAGCAACTTGGGGAAACTTTTGACAATGGTGGGGGACAGATGGCCAGATTAGTAAGATAGGGCTGATAAAGTCACTCATTCTAGCTTAGGGCACGAATTCGGGGCTGAAACTGAACGAAGGCAAGCTTGCATATTTAACGCGGCTCGATACTCATAGATGGCTCACTTTACCACTCTTCCTCGTCGGGCTTACAATCTTGTTTTGCATTGCTATAATGATCGAAACGACCATCGATGGACGGAACCCCTTCGGCAAGACCTTCTCTCTATCTCTGCTGTTTACCGGTGTTGCAGGCCAAGTTGAAGAGCATACCCCCGGCTGGCCAGATGGACTTTTCTAGGAGAAGAAGGAGGAGAGAACTGGAGACGTGGAAGGAGAACAAAAAACAGCAGAGAAGACCAAAATCGAAAAGAAAGAAGTGTTGATTCAGATGGTGAAGACCGAGGATGGAGCCTGGAAGCTCTCGGTGGTGCAAACTTTAATGAACTTGTCTTTGATATCGAATGAAATAATTCGCTTTGAGTCCTCCTGCGTTTTGCCCTTTGCTCTCTTTTCACGTTCTTCTTGTTCATATCTTCTCCGTGCAGCTTCTGAATTCTTTGGCTCGCCTTAGCCCAAAAATGTGACTTTCCACAAGAATTTACTTGATTTAATACGTCAAACACTTACTATATTTCTACTCGTGAATGCCGTCACCAAGAACTTAAGCAATAAATGGCCAGACCTTGAGTCTGAACGGGGCTGTACCCCTGAAGCGCATGGCTGTGCAGCCCCTGAAAATTAAGCGAGCTCCCATTGACCACAAGACATGCGATGTCAGCTTACATTCCGCAGCAATTGGGATTCCCGCCGCGTTTATCTAGAATGAGATGCAACTGGGCAGTGCTGAAAACAAATGCGAACCCCTTTCTGCTTATATGGAGCCTTGTTCGCCATACCTTGACCATTTCTCACTTTGCATCAATTTTCTTAACCACTTCCAAAAAATCACAGATTCAATGCTGTTTGAGAAGAAGAAAGAGGCAGCACTATCAGGATCAAACTTGTTTCAAAGCCCTCCGCCAGCTTACGAAGACGGGTCTACAGCCGGCACATCTCTAGCCAATTCGGCTCCATCAATCTCACCTTCTTCCTCAACGACCCCAAAGCCACGGAAGTCTCTCGCCACTTTCCTGAGACCATTCGCGAAGCGTATACGTGCAGCCGACACTCCTCAATGGGCATGGTCCAACGTCCAATGTCGAGAATGGCTTGCAGCTGTCCTTGTCGAGTACTGCAACCGAGATCCAGTGGTGGCACGAGAGCTGGCCGAAAATATGTTCGCGGACGGAGGCTTCGGACCAAGGTTGTATACTACGAAACTTGTTACTTGGGAGGGATATGTGGGGAAGAGAGATGCGGAGGGGATTCATGGGCTGCTGTTGTCATTGAGGAAGGAAAAGGGGGCTGTTCCTGCTAGCGTTAAGATTGATACCTCATGAGTAACGGCACATCGGGGGTGGGATTGGGAATCGGAGTTAGGGATTGGAAGTTATACGTTGTTCCATCTTGTTCATATTGTTCAGTATCTATCTGATATGGAAATCTCGGTATCGGCCCTCTATCTCCGCACTATCCATCGCCTCTCCGTCCATGATACCATGAATATAACATTCTCCAATGAATCTGAAGTACCCGTCTCCGGTCTCTCGGAGCACAAACGGGATGCATCCACCTAATAGGATACAGATTTTATCTCCACTCTCACTGCCTCTCGGAACTCTTCCCAGATAGCCTCCAGTAGTGACACACATATTCCTCGCAATCGTGAACTTTTGCACGGAATTCATGAAAACACTACTTGGAATCCAATTATTCTTCACGAACTCCGGTTGCTTGTATACCTCATGGGTGAAATCGTATGAACCATCTTCTGTCGTCGCTTCGTGAAATTTTCGAAGAAGTTTGTAGCCTCCACCATACGATTGTGGCGCTCGGCTTGGAGGGATGTCGGGCGTCAAGTCGCAGCAAAGCGTTCTCCAAAGGACTTCTTCCGAAGTCTGACCTTCCGGAACTTGGTGAGCACCTTTTGCCAATTCGATGCAGTTCTCGATAGCTTTCTTTGCCTCGACGATCTTTTTCTTCTGCGCTCCTTCTGATCTTGGGTCCATGTGGATTTGTTCTCGGCTGGCGTAGACTCTGTTGAGCTCAGATATGATGTCGAATATGAAGCCTCGCACCCTCAGGACTTTTCTGTCTTCTGATATTGAGAGTATAGGTTGGTGACCTCGGTCGGCACTAAATTTTGCTCCTGCCGCAATGATACTCTTCCTCTCGTTGTCATGAGACCAATCTGCGACCCACGACGGAAGATTAGGATTCTGTGGGTATGTACTAATTCCTGCGTTTGCCAGACCGAAGAGAGTCTTCCTCTGCATCAATTCGTGGATTGCTACATCCGTGTAGACCTCCTCCAAGGACTTGGAGTAGTCAACAGGGGTGCCAATGCTATCGGGATCAGTCACGACCCCGTGCAAAGCGAAGACTTTATCGCGGGCATCAGTCGCATTGTATTTCCTGGTGAGACGGAGCAGCTCAAGAAGAGGCCATTCTTTGGTGTGTGCAAGTTCGTGGGCAAGTTTCAGTTTCCCAATAACAATTGCACAACTTATGCCAGGAGCATGTGGATCCACCTGATATGTTCCCAGCATTCCAGAGCTTTGAACGGAGAGGGCAAGCTGATAGATGAGGCCCCATTTTACGAGATGGGAGCCGCAAACAATGGTCATCTCACGTGCCATGACTGCCTCTTGGAGTACCCAAATGCGTTGAAACCATGGCCTCTGGAACAATCTGACCATCGCTGTCCACTCCTTGGATTCTTCGGCCGGAAGCTCCAGCCTGTGAAGGAGATTCTCCACGTTGCCGACATCGACCAGGCCTTTCTCTTTAAACAATCGATCGAAGCGACTCAACAGAGTGAAGGCATCTGCATCTTCTGCTGTCTCCTTCCCAAGCCATGTCACCACGTGTATAGCCTTTTTGTAGATCTCTTTCATGATGGCCACTTGCTGGCTTCTCTCCGCGTCGTCCTTTTGGTTGATACATATGGCATCAATCCACATAACGCGCTCCTGATCAGGTCGCCGGAGGTATCGAAGTGCATCATAGAGGTTCCTAGTCACAGGCAATGCCGACCCACCGCAGGTGACTGTCGATGTGAATTCAACCACACCCCACGTATAAGATAACCCTTCGTAAGACGGGGCTGAGTCCAGCTCGGTGGTAACGAGTCTGATGACAATAGGGAATTCATCGCTGCCGGGTTCAATATGTAGGAGTCGAATGTGACCGGGTGGCAGATTGTCCATTGAGCTTGCTGCAGGTTGAAGTGGTCAAGTTTCTCACCGCTGTATCTTCGCGTTCCGCAACTTGTGGGTCTTTACTAGTTACGAGTTACCTGCAGGGTGCCTAAAACAATCTAGGGCAGCCTAAGCGAGCTGATAGGGGCAAGTTCTTTGTTCAGAACTTCAGAGCACTTCAAAGGTTCAACATTTTTCCAGGAATTTCATATATTACGATCAACATTAGAGTGCTGACATTAATTAATAGGCTCATTGATAAACAAATTAATTACAAGGGAAATATCGCAACGGTTTAGCTTCTATTTACGCCACAGTCTCCCAAACAACAGGTGCCTTCTCAGGATGATTCATATTAAGCGTAACATCCAGTGCACTATCCAGGATAACCTCATTAATCCTCACGATTGCATCTTCGATCTTCTCATTAGCGTTCAACTTCGGCCTCACTTTTCCATTCTTGAGTAACCTAGCAATGACAGCAACAAACTCCACCTGTCCGAATTTCTTGCCGGGACAGACTCGCGGTCCGTGGGTCCAAGGATTAAACATGCCGGGTGGAGGCTGAAGAAATTCTTCATTCTCGTCAAGCCAGCGACTCGGGCGCCATTCCGCAGAATCGGCGCCCCAGTAGGATGTGAGAGTGTGGAGAGTGGCGCTGTTCACGAATACGTGAACGCGTGGCGGGATGATGACCTCTTTCCCCTGGATGGAGAGGGTCTGGTACGATTCGGCTGTATATCTTGGCAAGTAGAAAACGGGTCCATAGAGACGTAAGGTTTCGTACTAGATTAAAGGTTTAGAATGCACAGGTCGTAGTACTGAGAGAACTTACCATAAGAGCAAGACATCTCTTCAGGCGTGGGAAGTCTTTCTCGTAATCCCACTTTTCGACGTCCTCCTCCTCGCCAAGTACCGACCGGATTTCTTCACGCAGCCATTCTTGGACACTAGTATCGGTCGATAATAGAGTGACTACATAGGCGATGGTGTTCGAAGTAGTATCGTGTCCTGCAACATTGTAGATAAACAAGTTCCCCACGATCTCATCGTCACTCAATCCGATCTTTCCTTTGCCCATCGCCTCATTGTCGGACGCTCTTAGCAATGCACTCATCAGATTATCTCTTTCAGGACTCTTCTCATTCACTCCTGCTCTCTCGTCCTCAACCAGCTTGTGCATGAATGTCCCAACCTCGTCCAGAGCATTCTTCATCTCGAGCCATTGCTTCGGAATAGCCCAAGCGGGAAATTTCATCAACTTGCTTGTGATAATAGCTTTTGTCAAATTCTTCAGCACCATGCCCAGCGCAGCGCGATAAGAGGCCATTGCATCTTCGTTCTGCTCCCCCTTGGTGCTGCCGCCGAACTCAAACCTCTTGCCGAACCCAGCAGCCATGAGCACGTTCAAAGCCAGAGTCATCGAATCGTTCGCCACTGTATAAACACCACTGTCTGACATTGCAACCCAAGATTTCAACATATCGTTTGCCTGTAGTAAACTTTCTTTCCAGACCAGTGAGCTGTTTCTCTCATTGAACGGCGGGGTAGTGATGCGACGATGCCTGGCCCAACCTTCTCCGTTCTGGGTAACGACATTTCGCCCATAGACGTTCAAGGGCCCATACATAGCCTCGTTCTTCACAAAATCTTTTCTGCGTGTCTGTACCTCGTCTGCAGTCGGCGCATCCGCGATCAGGAGCTGCGTCGCACCTGGCGAGACGATGAAGAACACCGGACCATACCACTTGTGAAGGAAGTAACGTGAATGGAAGAAGCTGGTGTTGGCGCTGTAATGGATGAAGTTGAAGATAGAGAAAGGTCCCCCGATGGAAGAGAGTCTGATGAATATGGGTGCCAGAGATCGTTGGACGATTAGCCAGAAGGCGTTTCGGCGCCCGAAAGGAGAGATGACCACGGGGAAGCCGAGGTTACGCACTCGGAGATAGTTTTGTGTGAGCAAGAAGACAGGCCGGATCAATAGCGCAATAATGAGGGATACGCCGATGGTGAAAACGCCGGGTGCCATCGTATCTTCAGGCGACCGTGACTTGGCATCCGGTTGAAAGGTGTTTCGGTGAGATCACAAAGTTCTCATGATGGAAGTGTCTTTGGGGAAGTCGCAATGATGGGGGGGTACCAAGAGCGCAGAGAGAGGTTGGTCTGCTGCAGTGTAACGTGAGGGGAGTGCTTGCCTTTGGAATCAACCTATCTTGGAGAGGGGACTTATTGCTCATTGGATGAGGACCAGGTGCTGTTGCAGTAGTATGCAGGTGCGGCGCGGCACGGCCGACGAATTGAGCATCGAATGCGACAACTTCGGCGACCTGCCGATACTAGCAAGAAGAGGTCTCAACCCGCTGAACAATCAAACTTCCTTCTGTGGCTCTGTATAGTATACAGCTTTGTATAAAGCAAATGGCATCACCTCGTGGACCGTGATGTAGCTTGAAGGACAATAGAGAAAACGACCTTCGAACCCACAGTAATGGCTTCAGCCACCAATGCGGGCGTGCTTATCAGCCCTCCCAAAGCCACAAAAAGCCATCCACATGTATAAAAACGTTCATTTTCAGCTCAGTGATTTCACATTCCTTTTCTTCCTCCTTTTGAACACCCTCTTCTTGAAGACCATCATTTCTGACAAGCCTTAGACCTGCGAAACAAAATCGCACTTTCTCTATCCTCTAAGCAGGCGGAGGTCCCATCTGCCCCTGCATAGCCATCGCAACGAAAGGCGTGGGATCTTCATACATAGTCCAGGTACCAATCTTTCCGCCCTTCTTTACAATATGTGCAATCCCACGCTGTTCCATGATGTGTTCCTGCCCCGGAATCTTGACTTGAAACTGATCTTCCCACGTTGCGTAGAATGAATTTCCATCATTCACAACATCTTCTTTTATCAGCTCAAGTACATAGTTCAAGGGTGGGAAATCCATACCGAGATTGGTGATCTTAAAAGCCTTGGAGGTGACTACGGGCTGGAGTTCTTTGCAGTGCTTTGACCGGACAGCTCGTTAGCGGGTCTGAATTTAAGTTGTATTCGAACAACATGAGTGGTGTCTGGGTTGCGTACAGCTCTGAGTGCCTCGATGCCTTTCCAGGTGGTTTGTTTGGGTGGATTGAAACCCGATATCTCTACGTCTTCGGCGTAAAATTCATCTAGGGTTGACAAGTCTAGCAGCCACATAGCGTTCCATGCCTGCTTCTTGTTAGTTTTCTGTCTTCCGAGCTCAGACCTGAGGATCAGAACCTTTGTCACGAGCTCTTTTGCTTCTTCTTGGGTTGTCATTTTGATTCGATTTCTCGTCGATAGTTGGTATACGGGCGTTCTACTGTGGAACAATATAAAGATGGGAGAGGTGCTACTTTTGACGTCTTTCATTGAATTGAAAGGCTTATGTCAGCTGATGTCAGATGATGCTGTGAAGCTCCTGCTTTTCTATGTCGAACCGCGAATCCTCGGAGTATAGCCAATCAGAAATCACGATCATCGGGAGATCATGCCTTGTTTCATAATACTTTACATGTATTCCGAGCCAATCAAACCACGACGAACGTTAATTTCTAGTGCATTTAGTCCTGTGGATCAAATGATTCTATCGTTCCCTCATTCTGATTCATCGTCCAGGAAACAGCCCAATTTCCAAACAGGTCTGCAGCGCAACCATTGCCACTTCGGGAATAAGTGTATGAATTCACTATTTCTCCGCGCCTTTGCTTCTAAGTTCCGATTCCCCAGCACTTCTCCCTCGCCCCTCTGGGCAGAAAGAAGTCCTTTCCATCCCTCTCATAGACTCTTAAGACCCTCGGTTTCTCCTCCACTTTGACCACCAACATACACTTTTTTCCCTTCGCCCTTCTCACAACTTCTTTAATTTCAGTAATCAGGCCAACCAAAGCTTTCAAATGGTCTTGTACGGTGTGTTTTTAGGGGGTGAGTGGTCAAAATGTCAAAATAGTAAAGTACATCGGCCCTAAGGCCTAAAAGGCCCTGGAATTACTATGAAAATAGTTAAAGTCAAGTAACTAAATTTATAAATGATTCTTTCCACTACTTATAAGGATATAATAAGAGAATACTTAGAAGAAAATAATAAGTAGAAGGAGGAGGAAAAGCTAGGGAGGAAGGGGAAGGGGGGACGGGGGAGGGGGATCACCTCGCTTAAAAGGACCCATAAAATATGCGGCTTATGGCCCGTGCCCCTCTCGCCCTCCCGTTCTTAACTTCTCTCTCCCTTTATTACTATCTAAGTAGTAAAGGAATCTGAATATATTTTTAGGGGGTTTTAGCTCTCTCTAAGAGTTATATTTAGATAGAAAAATCGGTGGTTATTACTAGAAAAACTATAAATTTTTGATTTTAATAATACCTAGCTTTATAGTAACCCCAGGGCCTTAGGCCTCCGGGCCGATGTACTTTCACCATTTTGACATTTTGACCACTTACCCCCTAAAAACACACCGTAGTCTTGGTTCTTGTTCTCCCAAGTTGGGAAATACTCTGACATGTCAAATTTTTTAACCTGTTCTTTCACCAGTCCATTTTTGTGCCGACCGACGAACAGGTTGCGAGTCTGTGAGATCCAGAGCTGTGGTATGTATTCCGCCATCTTCAAGCTCATATTCAAGGAGCGTGATTTCAGTTCGAGGGTGGTACTGTCGTCTACTAGGCGGCCTTTCTCGATCACCTTGACTTCGGCTGCTGTGGCTGTGGCTGTGGCAGACACCTTATTTGAATCCTGGATGTTTAGATCTGCAAGAGCTTGTTCGAGCTCCTTCACAGTCGAAGTTTTGTTGTCAACGCTAACGTCATCGCCAAGATATCCATCAACCCCAAATCTAACCAGGCATTCTATCCCACCTAGGTTGTAGCGCACGATGCGATGATGTCCAGAGCTTTCTTTTAGATCTGAAGCGAAGCTCAAGAAAGCCTTTTCAAACTCATGGCCATATCCGGAGTCTCGAGCGCCTGTAATGATTTGAACTTGATGCGGCTCCCAACGTGTGAAGAACATCGTGTCTTCGATAATGTCTACATCCATTCGCCAGCTTTTCGTAGTCTTGCCCGAGACGAACTGCAGTAACTTGCGGAGACTGTTTCGATCTGTGGTCAACTCGATGGGTTTCATGTCGAAGTTTGGGTGCATGGTAAGTAAGGCTTTGAAGAAGGGATCGAAGGAAGCGGAAGGGCTGCGGTGAGCATTTTGATCGATGAAGGCCTGTCCGTTGTCTTTGGCAACTTGATAAGGTAGCTTGGGAAGAGTTAATTTTGCTGGACATCCTGTAATGTATTGTAAGTATTCTATGATAATTCACCGCCCCTGGTGAAGCGGAGACGTACCTGGCACAAAGATCGCTGGCTCGTCTGAATTGCACCAGTTATATGACGCGATGAACGTGAAATCCTTGATATCCACAGAAGTCATTGGTTTCCGAACCTTAGACAAATCGAATGTCTTGAGTAACTTTCCAGAGCTTTTCATCATTTTGCGATTCATGAAGAATTGCTTTCTTGCTTTCACATCTTCGGGTGTTCTTGTAGCGGAGGAAGATGCAGTAGGTCTTGTGGGTGCTATTGCTCGTCAGCCTCTCATTCCCAGAAAAAGAGTGGTAGTGGCTAGGAGTGTGGGGATCCTACTCTTGGGCGCAGCGGACTTGCCTTCATGAGAAAATCGGCACTGCTGGCCATGTTGGCAAGTTCCTTTGGTCCATTTCCTGCACGCCGGTGTGGGGGAAGCCGGTGAGGTGGAAGCCATCTCGAGCAGCCCGGCAGCAGGAGGCTCTAGGATCGAGGTATCGCGGGACCGTGACACTCTTGACCAGGAATATGCGAATGGAAGGGAAGTGATTGAATACAGCGGAGAAGGATGACGCAAGAAGTTGTGTCAGGCTCGTTTGCCTTGCCTGCCGCTGAAATGTTTCTGGGTGGATTCTAGCGCGGCCGCGAGCGAGGCCGGGCCACGTGTGCAGAAACAATTCGAGAATTGAAAGGAACCGAGGGATGGTAATGGCGGGAAACCACAAAGCTGGATTGATGTATAAATGATGTTTAGGGTGCAGGAGCGAAAGTGGAAAGTGAATACCGTATTCCTGCGGTTGGGAGCCTAGCTGTGCCCAACGGTCCCTCCTTACAGTAAGCGAGTCACGATGAAAACTTCCCGCCTCTGTAACTCTTCAGATTCGCAGGCTGAATTTTTGCATATTAAAGAAAAATGATTTTTTTCTTCTCCCTTCTTTTCTTTTTCGGAGGAAGACACTCGAAAATAAATACGGGAGGTGAAGTTAAACACATTTTGGGACTTGGCTGAATGAACACAGGCTATTTTTGTCCTGGCCCTTCTATTTCTTCTATTATGCAGCATTCACTGATTGTAGTACTCACCTGAGTGTTTCGCTGATTATAGGGCATTATATGTTCTTGGTGCACAAGGGAGGCAGCTCTACTGATACGTGAAACTACTCCCGATCGCTCTATTGATTCTCCAGCTCAGGCAAAGGTGAGACGAAAGAAGGTTGATTCACTTTACCCTCGCTTCCATGCCAACATGTTTACTCCCACGATGATTCACTCTATTTTCCAGTCTAATATTCACCAGCTGTTCAACACCACGCTTTTTTGTTGCACATCGCAATCCTAGAGTGCTGTTTATTTCCTAATCTAGATATAATCTGTCGATCAGTTCGCTAGGAAACCTCTTAACCTTGCTTGGTCTTCCCCCTACTATTCACCTTTACCTTCTTACACTATTATCTATCGCTCCTATAGCTCATACTTTTCTGTTGCACATCGCAATCCTAGAGTGCTATATATTTCCTAATCTGGCTATAGAATCTATCGCTCAGTTCGCTTAGAAACCTTAAACCCACACATAGCCTCCCCCTACTATTCACTGACACCTTATTACAACTTCACACTATTATCCATCGCTTCTATATATCACGTGTATTTGTTGCACATCGAAATCCTAGAGTGATATTTAATTCCTAATCTGGCTATAGAACCTAAAGCTAAGGTTGGTGAAGAATAAAGTGAATCACCTCAGCCTATATCTAGGCAAGAATTAAGCAAGCTAAGACGGAGTATATTATCACATAGCATCTTAGCGCATAAGCAGCCAAGAACTTTAACAGATTAACATTACTACGAAAACACAACGCTTATAATCATGCGAACATTTCAATCCCTCTCATCTACTATTCAGATCCTCACTTACTACCCTTCGCCGTAATCCCTTGTCGTCCCGTCCAATCGATATTGCCCATCGTAAACATCGAGTACAACTTCACAAAACTATGGAAATACCCGAACAGAATCCCAAAAGGCACCCACTTCCAATCCTGGGGTTCCCGCAACAGGTGCTGTAACGGCTTGATCAGCTTGCTTATTAGCAGCAGCAGGAGGAAGGAGCACATGTGCCCACTTCCACTCCACTTCAGCGAGTAGAACAAAGCTGCATCGTAGAAGATGGCGAAGTTGATGAACGAGGAGAAGAACATGGCATATGTAGTCCATGGCGTCGCACGATAACACGCACGGTCCGTGACGAGGGACTTCAGGTTCGAGCGCCAAGTTGTGCGTGTCCAGCGGAGGAGCTGCCCGCGGAATTTGCCAAGCTTGCCTGTTTGATCGACGAGCGTTGTCTCGATGGTTGCGCGGGGCTCGTTGTGGAAGATGGTCTTCCAGCCGTGGCGCACCATAAAGCGGGTGTTGAAGTTATCGTCGTCGACCTTCATGGGGCCAATGGTAGCAAAGAATTCGCTCTGGAACTCGCTGCGGTACTCGAGGGAGTGTAGGACGGAGGTGCGTGCGAGTGCTGTACGGCCTGAGATGACAAAGACGCCGCCGTCGATGTTGTTGGTTGCCGTGCACTCGAAGTTGTGCCGCTCGAGGTAGATGCAGGCAATGTAATTGAAGAAGTTATCCCAGAATGGCATGTTGCGGTTTCGAATCACCCTTTTGGATGTCGCGACCAGTCCGACGATGGGGTCTTCGAATGGAGCAAGGGCGCTGCGGAGGAACGTTGCAGGCCAGATTACGTGGTCATCTGCGTAGACTGTGACGAAGGTGCGTACTTCCTGAACCGCTTTGAGGAGCTGAAGGCGCTTATCCCTCTCATCAACGGAAACAACTTCAATTTCATTACCACCCTCGATACGCAGCAAAGCAAGCTTCGCTGCTTTTACCATATTGAGACCGACTGTTGATACGATGATTCTTGCTGGCCCGTTTATGATAATAGATTCAACTGTGTCTTTGAAGTCCTGTCCGAACTCGCCCACGCTGGGAATGATCACCGTAACATCTGCTGGTGTGGTAGTTGGATTACGCGGAGCTGTAGCTGGGCGTGTCCATAAGTAGAACGAGACAGTGTGGACAAAGATCTTGAGACCCTTGAACACAGCGAGGAGCAGGAAAACACAAAGCCATGGGGACGAGGCGTAAAGTCGCAAGAATTTCGAAATACTGAAGATGTTGAGATGCTGTCCAAACAACAGCATTGCCACCCAGACTATCGGTTGCCAGGTGAGAACTGAGAATGGCAAATCGCAGATGTGCGGGCATATTCTCTTCAAAAAGTCGACGACAGCTTGTGTTGCCCATGCCACAAAAGCAATGATGACTAGGGAGAAAGCAGTCAATCCGACCGAGTTAGCGCAAGGTGAGGGTTCCCAGAGGCCCAGGGTGACAATGGCGACGCCCAGTGCTATGCAGCACGCGAATAGAACCCTGCTGTAGAGGAGAACCACGATTGATAGCACAATGAGGCCGATTTGTAGGGCCCAGGAACTGATCAACGGCAATACGTACTGCCCCGTGGCAACCACAAGCTTCCACGCACTTGCGGGCCAAGACGGAACGTAACTGAGGGGATACCAGATCAAGTTCGTCCAGACCCATACGACGCTGCCCCATATAGCTTCATTTCCCCACATTATGCCATAGTACCCCGTGTTGAAAAGAATCCATCTGGTAAAGGACTTCAGATAGCCCGGAATATTATGGAAGAACTGCCCCACGTCTCCGAAGAATGCAACCATGGGACTTTTGATCGCTGCGTTAGGATTTGATTGCGTATAAGCACAGATGGAGCCGGCCCAAAAGAGGACGAGAACAACAATAAAATAGTGATTTAGCATCCAAGCGAGGATAGATCTAAATGCCATGAGCATTATGGCAAAGATTGTCGAAACAAGCCTTATAGCCAATCTCCAAAGTAGGACAAAAATCGAAACGACGCCGAAGAAAAGTAGTTTGACGAATCGCCAAAGCCAGGCAAAAGCAGAAGCGATGCCCAAAACAAGCTTTTTAGGGAGGCTCAGAACAGTTACTGGAAGCTCTGTAGGCGCCTGAGACCCGTCCTTCTTCCCTGAGTTTGCATTTGCGAAGAGCTCCTCGAAAGTAGTTGTCGGAATGTTTGTAGAGGATATGGCTGCCTTATCAGGACTCTTGTCTGTCCGTTTTTGGTCCGCGCGAGTATTTCGAGCTATTGATTTGAATGCGAGGGCGATATTGGCGCGAATAGATGCGAAGCTAATAAGAAGAGTATAATTCACGATCATCTTGAACCAAAACACCAAAGAACCCCACTTCTCGAATACCCAGGCGTGTTTCTTGTATAGGAAGTAAAACGACAATAGTGTGGTAATCGGAATCCATAAGTGGCGAAGAATTAGGATAAAGACATCTGTGATGGTAAGAGTAACAAATCCACAAACGTCCAAGCTACCCCGCAACGGGTTTGGCGCTGCTTCGAAAATGACGTTGACGAAAGAATTTTCGAAGTCGTAGAATGAGGCATTCCCGACTCGGGGAAACTTATTGATGTCGTCCATAATTCTGTTCTTGTTACGCGGGTTGCCGATAGAAGTGATTCGAAGAAATGTCGATGTTCAGCAAAGAAAGAAATCGAGGCCATGCAGTTATAAATATGAGTAAATGGATTACACAAAGAAAGGGTAGTTCTGCGATCGGTGTCTTTGTGAAGGTTGCATTAGTAAAGGAAGTCACCGGAACCGTTCAGAGAAGCCACAGGAGAGGACACTGCTACTGAGCGCAGGCACTTGAACTTTCTGGATGCAGTGCTATACCGCATAGCAATCTCGAATTTGCCGAGAACAAAACATCTGAACCCATACGACCATTGGAAATAAGGTCGCAGGCGTAAAATTGCAAAGATGCATTCATCCCATTGTAGTTAAAAGAATGAGGACTGATCACGTGATATTTCCGCAAACATCAAATATGCAGAATGTCTCAGAATGGCTGGGAAATCTAGATAATTTCCGCCATACCTCGCACCACGCAGTCGAAGGACCATCATATCCCTTGGAGGGTCATCAGAGATTCAACAAATGGTAAAAAAAGATGCTTCAATACGTCTCGAGCCTTGGCTGACTCGTAATCTCCGATTAACCAGCTAGGGGAGAGCATCAGGAGAATGGGAACGACCGAGGATGTGCACTGAGGGGTGGAAGTGGTAATGTCATGTTCTTGCGCGTGTTAGCACTTGCCTGCTATGAATACCTCCGTGAAGTTGGTGAATGGTGATATATCAAGGAGTGGAAGTGGAAGAAGATTGAGATTGAAACTTCAAATTGATAAGTTGATCACGTGCTCCAGAACCCTGCTCGTAAATGCGGGGCACGAGGCAGACACCCGTCCAGCGTCAATCACCCCTCGGGACAACAACAACAATCGCGCCTCGGCTTTGCGAGCCCTTACAAAGTAATGATCTAGATCTACGAAGAGTTCTTACCTTGGGACTATGCGTCTGGACGCATGAAGTCCTCCTCCCTGTCGACGTAGCCTCGTCTCTCTCAGCCTCGTCCCAGCCCGACCCTACTACGTTCAAGCTCAATCCCGATTTTCACGTATATTCAAGCCTTGAGGCGCCAACTACCGCATCATATCGAGGCGGTGCAAGGATACGAGAAGGAGTGCGTCTTTGGCATCATGTCTTGCTCTTGCTGCTCGCACGACAGCATCGAGAAAACGTTCGAGCCTTTCATCGATCGATTTACTCTCCTGTCCAAATGCCGTCTAGACAATGGCCCAAAACGCTTTAAATTTCCACAAGGAGGATTCCAGTACTCTGAACGGAAAGACAGCTTGCTGCAATCCTTGCCCATCGAGCTCTACCAAGCATGCCTTTCCTACCTCGACCTTGCAACCTTGACCGACATGAGAGGGCTTTCACAGTACACCCGAGGTGCTATTGACTCTCTATATCAATACCAAGAGCTATACGAACATGCACCGCAAGTATTGAGAGCTTGCCTGTGCACAGGAGTTGCCTCTCACATTCCGCTCCGGCGGTTACACCACGCACTGACCTCGATGGAATGCTACTATTGCAAAACATCGTCAGTCTCTCCTCCACATCTCTGAGGTCCTACTCACAACCACAGCAATGATCCACAATCCACCTTTGGCGCCTACCTCTCGCTCTACCAAGGTCGACGAACATGTCTCTTCTGCCTCCGCAACAACCCGCTCCTCAAGCCTGTGGAACTAATGACCTTGATTACGCTCCGCTGCCAAAAGAACTCCACCCTAGGAACCAACCCGACGACCTCTTTCCCGATCATCACAACAATTCCAGGCCACTACTCCCCGCTCTCCTCCACATCACGATCCCCAAGAACCAGCCTGCTGCGCGCCTACTCCATAACCTCCCACCCGGAGCAAACGCTCAACGAAAAAGAACGACTCGCCTTATTCGGGAACTCCAGAACCGCAACCACGAACCACCACCCCCTGATTTCCCCAGCAGATGAGTCAGATATCAGCCCCGCAGCAAACTACATCGCGCCCGAAACACCCAAGCAGATCTCGCACCTCTACATGTCCGCAATCACTTTCCCGTACCTGCCTTCGTCAAAGAACACCTTAGATTACGGCGTCCTCTGCGCAGGTTGCTGTCTGCACATGCGTTACGAAGAGCACAGATGGAAGGAGGTGCAGCGAACCCGACGCATGAATGGACAGGACCCAACTGCTAGCAACCGGACGCGGGAGCGGATTAATGCGGCGAGGAAGAAGGCGTGTCGGATGTACACGACGAGCCAGGAGGCTTTTCAGGATGATGCGGTTCACTTCGGCGGAGTAGAGGAGGAAAAGAAGTTGAGGGAGGCAGGTGTGCAGATGACGATTCAGAGGCATCGGGCGAGCCATGGGAAGGATGCGGTGATTTTGTCGAGGGGTGAGATGGAGTGGCGGAAGAGTGTTAAGGGGCCGGCTTTGCCTCTCTTGGGACATGACAAATTTGGTTGATCGCTCTCTTTGGGCGTTTTTAACTTGAGTGGAGCATAGGTTGGCTGGCATTATACCCTTGGATTTAGGAAGCAGGTGTTCATTTTCCTTTGTAAATGGAAACGGAGATAGGTCGAGCAGATCCCATAAGTCATCACTCAGTCAAGCAATTAGGACGCAATTCAGAAACTCTATTGACACAGCCCTGTGCAAACCCATAAACAACGTAACAACCAATAATACAAAATAATGCATGAATGTACCAAGCCCCCATCACACAGCCCCTTTGATAAACGCCTTCCATGTCCCTTTGTTTTCGTTCCCCCTCCATCCCTCCTATTTACCCACCTTCTCCCTGAATTAACAAAGCTCCACCATCTCGCTTCTCTCCCTTCACTCGCTACAAAAACCCCTTACTCATACTCGCCTTCCTCGAAATACTGCTCTTGCGCTTCGGGACCTCGATCCCGTTCTCCTCCACACCAGTCCCAGGCCCCATGGCACTCATGCGACTTGCACTGGAATCATGCCTGACATGGCCCATTCCACTCGCCAAGCTCCACACACTCTCGCTCCTACCAAAGCCAGCCCCTTTCTTCGCGGACCCAATTCCTAGGCCCTTGAGTCCTTCAACTTCCCGTTCAAGCCGCAATGCCTTAGCCGCTTCCTCCTTCGCAGCTCTCTCGGCTCGGCGTGCAGCGAGACCTGCCTCGGACTCGGAGACCTGCAGCTCGTCGATGGTCTTGAGCAGCTTCTCGATCTTGTCTCTGCCGCGCGCGATATCCTCCTGCAGCTGGGTGTTTGCCTTCTCCCTCCTCTCGATCTGGAGCTGCAGATCCTTGACCGTGCGATCGACGTTGCGGACCGAGCGTTGTGACTTGTTGCGTTCGGTTTCTTGCGCTTCGAGCTGGGATTCAAGCTAGTCATTGTATGTTAGTATACTATTCTGTGGGTGTGAAGCTGAAAGACTTGAAGGGTGGAAGGGGTGGAAGCAATTGGTGGCTGTACCTCTTGGACGCGGCCATGGAGGAAGCGGACGTCTTGGCTGGCGCTGGAGTAGCCCTTTGTCTCCAGGTCCACGAGCCGGACTTGTACTTCCATGAGTGATTTCTCGAGAGCGGCTTTCTCTTTGCTGAGTTGGGCGGTCTGCTCCCGTTCGGCGACGATATCTTTCTGCATTTCTGACGCAAGAGCTTCGGCGCGCTTCATCTTACCGACTGCGGCGGTGACGATGTCTTCTTGTTGAGCTAGATTGGACTTCAGCTCGAGGATCTCGCGGTCCATACCCGCGGCATTTCGTAGTGAAGGACTGTCGCCACGAGCGAGCTCTTCGAGACCAGACTTAGCTTCTTCTAGACGAGCTTCCAGACTCCGTTTCTCGCGCTGAAGAGTGTCTCTCTCAGCAGCAACATCATCCATTGATGTCCGCAAGCCTTGGAGCTGAGACATCAGAGACACGATCTTGTCTTGAGCATTAGTATGAGCCTTGATAGCTTCATCCCGAGACTCGGAAAGATCAGAAAGAGTGGATTCAAGGCGAGCTTTCTCCTTCGACCATGTGGAACTGTTGAGCACTTCATCATCCCATTTGGATCGGAGTTCTTCCAGCTCCTCTCGAAGTCGGGTGTTTTCGTCTTGCTTGAAAAGCTTCTCCTCTCGAGCGATATCTAGCTCATGAGTGAGTGTTGCAAACTCCGTCTGGTACTTCTTTCTTGTCTGTTCCATGCTACTCTCTTTATCTTCGATATCCATGGCTCTCTGACTCCGGTAGTCTTCAAGCTCATGCTGCAGTCGCTTCCTAGCCTGCACTGCTGCCTCGAGATCAGCAGATAAATCTTCAAGCTTCTCTTCGTAGCTCTGGTTTTGCCGCTGGAGGTCCTCGATTGTAGCATCCATTTGCTTTCGCTCCGACATGATTTCTGCGCAGGTATCCTCGGCCTCTTTTGCCTGGGTCTTGGCGAATTGTTCGGCCCTTGATGCCTTCATAACGGCAATTTCGGCTTGCTCTAGCTTGCTAAAATACTCGTCTGCACGACTCTTGTATAAAGACAAGCTAGAGGATACATCTGCAAGCTTGGAGGACTCCGCATCCAACCTGATTTGCAGGTCAGCAAATTCTTCGAGGAGTTGGCTGCGGCCTGCAGCATCTTGGTCCCTTTGGATAGTTGCTTCCTCAAGATCCGATTTTGCATCTCTAAGATCGACTTCCAGTGTCGCTCGCGCATGCTTCAGACTTTCGTAGTGCTTCTTGATGTCGCTCAATTCAGAGGAAGTATCTTTGTAAGCATGCAACAGAGATCGTCGAGACTCTTCTTGGTTGTTGATCAGATCGAACAGCTCTTCATGCGACTTCGTTTGGATATCCCGAAGAGATATATCACCGGTCTGAATGCTCCTTTCAAGGGCTGATACCTTCTTGGCAGAATCGTCGAGCATCTCATGGAGTCGGCTGTTCGCTTGCTCGAGCTTCTGCACACGACGAAGGGATGGGCTGTCATCAGGGAAAAGTTCTCGCGCAGGATTTTGCCGTTCAAGCTGGCTCTGAAGGTGACGGTTCTGCATCTGGGTCAATTGCAGCTGGTTCTGCAGTTCTTCCAGATCCGCCTTCAGATCTTGGCGATTGTTGAAGCTCAAAATATCCGCAGTGCGATCAGATCTTGCAGAATCTTGAACGTCAGTACCATTGCTGGGATTGCGGCGAGTCGGTGTAGAAACATTGGAACGAGGCCGAGCATTGAGTTTGTTGCGAAGATGGTTGGGAGACTGGCTGTAAGATACTTGGTTGGGATTGATCTCCTCCAACTTGGGACGGCTAGGAGAATCTCCTAGTTCGTCTTCGAGCCGTCTGCGTAATTCAGCAACTTGTGCCTCGGCATTCGTACGTCCAGCAGTTTGCACTCTGAGATTTTGGAGCAGCTCCTCAACCTTCTGAACAAGACCAGGAACGAGATTTGGACTCTTCATTGGGCTCCTGTCGTTGTTCCCATCCACTTGAGGAACTGGACTGGGTGTATCGGGGTCAATCTTCCGAACTAACTGAAGCAAGTCGTTATCGCGCGTCTCAACCATCGTCTGAAGCTGTCGAGCTTTGGTTTGCGTTTGAGAGTGGAGTTGACGCTCAGCATCCAGTTTCCGATTGGCCTCGGCAAGCTGGGTTGTGAAGCTCGAGGAAGCCTTTTCAGCATTTCGACTGGTCTTGTGCTCATGTGTCATTTGATGGTTGAGATCTTCCAGATTGAGTTGGAGCTTTTCCTTCTGCTTCTCAGAAGACGCTAACGCAATCTGAGCATCCTCAAGCTGTTTTCGAAGCTTTTGGTTGTGCTCTTCGATCTTGGACTTTTCTCTTTGCAACGTCAGCACTTGACCCCGGCTAGCCTCGCTCGCCTTAGATCCAGATCTAGCTAACTCGAGACCTTTCTGCTGGATCTTGTTCAAGAGGGCACGATTATCATTCTCCGATGCCATCAACCTGCTCTTCGCAGTATTGAGATCTCGTTCTAAACGTTCTTTCTCTTGGTCGTTCTTCGAGCTGAAGGTGCCAGATTCAGCAAGCATCATTTCCAATTCCTTGACTTGTTGATTGAGACGAGAACATTCATCCTCGAAGTACTTTGCACGGCTTTGCTCGGCGTTAAGGTCCTTCCGCAAGCTTGATTCTCTCTCCCGAGCAAGCTTCAATGCCGCTTTATCATTTGAAAGCTCGGCTTGGATTCTGGCTTCTTCAGCTGCGGCCTTGGCCTCTCTCAACCTCCTGATTTCAGTGCGAGCTTCGTTGCGTTCCTTCTCGGCAGTGACTCGAGCTTCCATAGCCCGTCTGAGGGTGTCTTGCTGCACATAAAGCTCCTTTTCGATGATGATCTTGGCTTCATTGACTTCTTGATACTTTTCATTGAGTTGCTGATATTTGTGTTCGGAGAGCAGCTGAACGTCATCTCTCGACTGGCGCTCTTTGCTCAAGTCCCGTTGAACTTCAGAAAGCTGCTCCTTGAGGTCGGAAATTTGTCCTTCAAGCATTTTCCGATTCTGGCCAGCTTGGGCATCCTCGGTGAGACGAGCTTCCAAAAGCTTCTTCGCATCAGCTGCTTCCCTCTCAAGATGAGACTTCTGTGATTTCATGGCAAACATCTCAGCTTGAACTTCGCGAAGGCGATTGATCACATTGTCTTTATCAGCAACCAGGGTTCTCTTTTCATCATCGAAACGCTTGCGCTCCTCCTCATACTTTCGATTGTCCGACCGAAGAACAGCAAGCTCGCTCTCCTTTCGGCGGACGAGATCCTCATAATTGGTTGAAGTCTGAGATAGTTCAGCAATCTGTTGGTGGACTCGGCGATTTTCCTTTGCCAGGTCTTGCTCTCGAGCCCGAGTAGCTTGAAGCTCCTTGCTCGTGCTTGCAAGCTTCACAACGGCGTCCTGGTCAACCTCCAGGACTTTTCTCTCAAGATCGTGCAGTTTGCGATCTTTCATGCTGAGCTGACTTTGAAGCATATTGATTTCTTGAGAAAGTCGAGATTCTTCAGCGCTGCGCTGTGATTGTGACTGGCTGAGCTCAGCCAGTTGAGCGTCCAATTCATCTAGCTTGTCGGCGAGATCTGTCTTCTCGTTCTCTAGTTTTGCAATTATCTGGCCTGCTTGTTCCAGCTGTGCGCGCCATTTCTCTGACTGCTGCTCCGCTTTCTTTTTCGCCTCCAGAATATCATCGAGTTGGTCCTCAAGTTTCTCCTGGTCGTCCAAAGCTCCAGCTAGCTTATCACTAAGTTCAGCCTCTCGATACTGGAGTCGTTTGAAAATTTCTTCCTTGTCCAGCGCAAGCGCTCGCTCGCTCTCCAACGTTTGCTGAATCCGAAGCATCTCAGTATGCGCGTTGCGACGCTCTTCGTCGAGTCGTTGTCGATCAGCAGCCTCTTGTTTCATCTTTTCATTGAGCTTTTGAATCATCTCGTCGCGCTTCTTTACTTCTCCAGAGGTACGGGTGGCTCCTAGAAGCGGCTTCATCTTGACCAACAGTCTCCACCAAGGGTTTTGACAAAGATCAAGATAGACGTGGAAGTTCCGCTGAATGATTCGAGTTGCCTCTGCGCGGTAAAGCCTCTTATGAGCAATACGGCGCTGAGTGAAGCCCCTGGCAATGGACTGGAACCGCGACATGATCTCTCGGATCAGAGCATCACGTTGCTCTTCAAGTTCCGCCAATACACCCGCTCGGAAGAAGACTTTGGTCAGACCAACTCGGAAAAGCGACTTGTCCAAGTTCAACTTGTCAAGCATGATGGTGGCTGCAGTCTGACCCTCGAGATAGCCTTTTGGCATGTTCCGACACAGGACCTCGTATCGCTGTCTAAACTCTGAGAATGGCAAGCGGTTAGGGAAACCAGTTCGAGCAATCCGAATACCTTCCAGCACACCATTGCACCGCAATTGATCGAGCACAAGCGGTGCATTTAATTGCTTCGGCCGCTTCTTATGGTTGGGAATGATACATCGAACAAAGTGCGGGTGTGTCGAGTGCAACTGGGCCATTAGGCTAGACAGTTGTTCTTTGTGTCTTTGGGCCACTGTTCGGAATAGACCCTTCTTAACTCGACTTCGGGTAGCTCCCACCTCATCATCCCCGTCAGCACAATCGGCAAAAAGAGCTGCTACATGCTTGTCGGTAGATGCTGCTAAAAGCCTTGTGATGTTGTCATTCAGAGGATCCTTATTCTTCTCAAGCCAGCCTTCTGTGGAATACTCCACTTCAGCAGCATAGTGAGTAAGCATAAAACCCTGCCCAAGTCGTGAAGGGCGGTACTTGGGAGATTTTCGGTCCCAGAGAGAATGGAGCTTCTCCGTGAAAGACTTGTCTGTAGCTTTCGGCATGACGCAGTCTTCATCCAAACAGGAGAAAATACCGATCGGGTTGGGTAATTCGATCAAATCAATCGTGGGTTGCAGATCGTGGCCAAAATCGATAAATTTCCATTCAATCTGTTCTCGTGCGTACTCTTCTTGTTCAAGCACGAACATGTGGTGATTGAAAAATTGCTGGAGTTTCTCGTTTGTGTAATTGATGCACAGCTGCTCGAAACTGTTTTCTTCGAAGATCTCGAATCCGGCAATATCGAGTACTCCAATGAAATGCGAGTCATCCAAGCCCATGCCAGTCCTATCCAGCTGTCGGTTGACACGAGTGACCAGGTCGCCAAAACTTCGCTCATAGATACCTTTTGCTAGAGCATCAATCGAAAGTCGTACCTGCTCTGGCGTTTGGACCTTTTCCACCCATTCTCTGCCCGCTTTGACTCTGGGGTGCAGTAGGCCTTGAAGAAAGGGCTCCAAGGGTATGCCTAGCAGCCTGCAAACCTTTTCAGCTTGACTTCGGGCATCAGGGGCGAGCCGTGCTTGGTCCGCAGCTCTGCTCTCCTTTACAACACTAATGTTGCCCAGATGAAGTACGGAAGCAATTGTGCGAAGAATCGAGACCTGCTCTTTTTCGGAGAATCCTACAATTTCGAAAGCTTCAATTAATGAATTCCATTCATCTCGGTCTGAAACTCCAGCAATTGTATCGTGGCCGTCCTTGGTGTAAGCAAAGTCCTCTACATCTAGGCCATCCAGTAGAAAATCCTGTTTCATTTTCCGGTCTGCTCCTTTCAAGAGCTGATAGAAAACATGGTAATTTCGTTCGTGAGAATTGAGCCGCACTACCCTTGACTTTTCGAGCAAGTACCAATCGATAAAAGCTCCAGCAATAGTCCCAGTCCTGGTGAACTCGATCCGGATGAATTTCCCAAAACGTGAGGAGTTATTGTTTCGCACCGTCTGGGCGTTCCCAAAGGCCTCCAAGATTGGATTTGCTCGGAGAATCTGTTGAGAGAGGTTTGAGTGCTGGATTTTGTTCTTAACAGGCGAGTCGGAATGTGCCACTGCTGCCAGGTATTGGATGACCTTCTTCGTGTTTTCTGTCTTTCCAGCACCGGACTCTCCGGTCACCAGAATGCTCTGATTTTCGCCCTCATCCACCAAATTCCGGAAAGCCTCGTCTGCCATAGCATAAATGTGTGGTTTTGTTTCCTCCCGGCTCTGCCCCTTATACATGTTTATATACTCGTTTGTGTAAATTGGTAGCGGGCAGTATGGATTGATGGCGACCAAGAACAAGCCAGAGTATGTGTAGATGAGGTCTGCCTGGTACCTCATATGCAAATTATGGACAACCGATGCTTCGTTGAGGTGTGTGAGTTCTGCCATATCATCGGCCTTGTCAAATTTGGCTGGGTTGACTTTGTCCACGCTGTCCGCGCTGACTTCACGCTGCTGAGTCGCTGTTAGCAATGTTTCTGAATAATGAAGAGTCTAACTTACACTACCATCATCACACTGGACGAGAATCTGGTTGTTTCCTAGCTCTTCAACGATCCAGCCCTTTACAAACGCTGTTTGCGGGTCCTTCAGCCAAACGTATCTCTTGCCTGAGAAGTCGTTTTCTCCCTCGATACCCTTGACAACCTCTGTGCCACGCTGCATGTCTTCGCTCTTGATAAATGAGGGTGCAAAGGTATTAGAGGTAGGTGTGCCGGTCTTCGAATTCGAACGATACCGTCCCGTGCCATTATTAGTGGGAGACATAACTCCTGCCAGGGAAGAGAATGACTGATTGCGATTATGAGGGGGGCTTTGGCTGCCCGACAGCGGCGAAGCTATTATAGTTGACTTGGGTCTGCCATTGTTGTTGCCAGGAGCTGGCGATGGAGAGCCCGTCCTCGAGAAGGGATTATTGCGCTTTTGCGATGCCATTTCGTTGTGTTCAATTCAGCGAAATCAATACGGCTCAGGTCAGAACATAAGCAAAACAAAGTCAAGCCATACAATCGTTGGAAGCGTAAATGATCGAGGATGGAAAGTCGTAGGAAAGCAAAAGGGAAGAAAGCGAAGTGAGCGATGCAATCATCCGCGACCACATATGAAAAGACGGTGGTTGTTGCTGGACTGTCACTGTCTTTGTCGACTTGGGGAGTGTTGATGAGGGCGCGCTGTGAGTGGGCCAGCGCGGAAGTAAACAACGCGGCAGGGAAGGTCCACCGTAGGGGCACGTGATGGCTTATTCAGGGAAGGCGCCCTCCCATGGATTAGCGCGCATCGTCTTCAAATCTCGACAAGTCCCTCGACAGCTTCGTTTGCTCTGCCCATACCTCTCTAATCGACATCATCCCAAGACCAAGTGACCACCATCAACCATCTTCGATTGAAGATTCTGATCTGCGCTGTCTTTGTTCTATCCCTCCCCGTGTTCGACGCTGCGCGGCTCCCCCTTTTCACATCTGTAGACCTTTCTTTTGTTGCACAATGATACTCGAGTGTTGATCGCGCTCTGAGGATTTGTCACTAACCATCAAGCTCATCCGACTGTCGTACGAATGAATCTCATCACGCGCGACGATGTCAGAATACCAATCTACGCCCTACGGCGCAGGCTACGGAGCTCGAGACCAGACGAACCCTCCCTATCTCCCTCCTACCTATCCAAATCAATATCTCCAAGGCGAAGATGGTCGCACAGGACACATGGGAGCGAATTATGACACGTCAATGGGAGCCTATTCATACAATAGGGCGATTCCTGGCTTCAGCGCTGCCGCTGTGGCATCGGGAGTTCCTCCCCTGCCCATATATCAAGGTTGGAATCAGGATGCCATGCCATTACCTCCATATACGGCGCCACACAATCCGTCCCCATATCCTACTGGCTACGGCGGTGCCCCTCAAGTCAACCCGCAATATTACCAACCCATGGCTCAGCAGACTTATACCCCCAACACTGCTGTAGTCAAGCCTTATGAACAAACAGACCTCAGCGATGGAGAGTTTGAGGATGTTGGGGCCTCAGCAAACACTCCACCTATCGGGTATGGCTCGAATAATTATCATGGAAGTGATGGTACTGGCTATATGGATTCTGCACAACGTGCTGTGTATTCTCGAGCTCAGGACTACAGCCCGCAGTCGGGGTACCAAGGTAAAGATGGTTCAGATTACGCCGTTTTCACTCTCACTTACACACTCCAGCAAACTATAACTATCCCGTCAATGCCCCTTCCCAGAATAGACGTCAACAATCAGACTCCTATTCGCCGTATGTTTCATCTGGTGGAGCTGACCACGATGAGCAAGCAGAAGGAGCTCAAGCTCGCAATGCATATGCACCCAACCAGAGTCAAGATCCTATTACTGGGACACAACAAAGTCAGTATGAATGGGCGCAGAATGGTCCAGCCAATCGATCCCAACAAAGCTCTTATGCAAACGGATACCATACTTTGCACAAGCCGGATAGTGGCATTCAAGTCCCGGCTCCTAGTCAACAAGCCCTCGGCCAGATTGCTAGTGCAGCAAATGGCAAATCAGTCGCAGAATATCGCAAAAAGGCTCAAGGAGCAATACTCAACCTCTTGCCTTACGATGTCCGGTATCAAACATACATTGATGAAGGATTCAAGGAAGATATTTTGGGTGCCCTTTTTGACGAGCTCAAGATGCCTCGAACCTCATCGAAGACTCCGAACGGAATGCAGCCTACTTCTAACTCCCAACCTTCCAATAACCAGCGCAATGGCACTGCACCAAGTAGCCTGACAGCTGGTATGAATGATGCTCCACATGGGATCTTGCCGCTATCAGGGGGCACAATTTTACAGCAGTCGAAAGGCACAAGCATACTTCAACGATCCTTATCCCCTTCAACTAATACAGTGTCATCGTCTGCTCCAGTAAAGTCAGCAACGATGACCGAGAAGGAACGGACTTTACAAACTAAAATGGAAGCTCTCCGAAAGTCGCGGGAAGAACGTGCTCAAAAGGCGGCGGCAAAAACAAATCCATTAGTTGCATCCATCGCCGCATCACAGGTAGAGGTAGCAAAGGAAACATCAGAAAAGCCAAATTCACCTCCCAAATCTCCACAAATGCCGAAAGATCAGCCTCAAATCTCTGCCATAGAACCAACTCCCTCGCCACAACCTCCTCCTGCCCCAACACAACAACAAAAGCCGCCGGTGAGCATACAGCAACAACTTCCGATGATTCCAGGTCTGTTCCTAGCGTCAGCTGCAGCAAGCCCCGGTCCTCCAACAGCCCCTCAAGCTACACTTCCTACTCCTACTCCGAGTAGCCAGCGCAAGCGCCCGGTCGCTGCCGACTTTGACGACCCCGTCCCCGCAATGAACACATTCAAGCGGCCGTTCGGATACAGCCCGCATAACGAGGGGCGCGCCTCTTTGGTCATTGACCTCAGTGATGACGAGGATGAGGACGTTGCGATGGAACTCGATTCTCAAGCAGATCAAGATTCACCCGTGCAGTCCGTCCGAAAGTTTTCCGATCCTCGATCCTACACCGTTCAGAACATGCCGCCAACCAACCTTCCACCTCGCAAACCTTTCACACCACCGAACACTTCCGCAGCAAACACGCCCTCAATGCCAGCAGCGAAGGCAGCACTCGGGAGACCTGACGTCCTCATCCGCAAAGAGAGCGAGATAGAGGAATTGAAGAAGAAAATTGCCGAGGCTGAAGCACGAAAGAGAGCTCGACAGACTCCGAGTGGCACACGCACTCCCCGAGTCTCTGAACTAAATGGCTCGGAGGCAAAAGATATCAACCTACCCGATGGTAACCTGGGCAGCAAAGTAGCAGCATCTATCAAAATGCAAAATTTGATAGCTATTGCGGATGACAAAGCTACTGTAGAGCAACAAAACCTTGCGGACGCTCAGGCTGCTGAGCTTGAAAAGGCTGCTGAGCTGAAGCGCAACGAAGCGGAACAAAAGCGCCTACGCCGTGAAAAGATAGCATCTGACTTGCCATTGGTCGAAGCTGAGGTTCTTCAGAACCAAACGAAGTTAGAAGAGTTGAGAGCTGAAATGGCGAAGATTGAAGCTGCGGTTCGGAAGAGCTTGGAGGACAAGCAGAGACTTGCCGAAGAGATGGAACGTCTTGGCCAAGAGACGGAGGACCAGCTTCAAGAACAGAAGGACAAGCTGAACTCTCTGACTCAACAAGAATCTCGGAGCAGCAATGGTATGTTTCATGCTCCTTCTTTGGGGTCGTTTTCTCAACATCCCCTTCTTTCATTTGTGTCGCGCTGTTTTACAAAGTCATGAACTTACCCATTAGACCCATCTGTTCCAGCATCGTCACCTCCTGCGGAGCAATACAGACTTCCATCGCGATCAAAATCTCCCAGCAACCCCCCAAACGAAACTGCGCCACTCACAGCAGCCGTCAATGGCGAATTGAATACTCTGACCAATACCAACGACGGCCACGATCGTGCTGGGGATACATTGCCTGAACCAGTGGAGGAGACGAACAGTAGATTGGTTGAAAGCGCGCCAACTGACCAAGCCCTTGAGGCCGCTTTGCAGGAGGCAGTGAGGGCGGAAGCAGACTCCCATTCGCATGTCAGCGATGAGATGGACATGGCGGTTTCGTACGCCCCGGACCCAGCTCAGCTTGCACCAGAATTACCTGCCGAACCTGCTGAACCTACCGAAGAGGGGAGCCGAAGCCCGGAATACTCACCTGAGCTCAATCGTATCGTCCCAGAAGTCATTGACCGTGAGTCTGACGGCTACGAGCCCCCAGATGCGACCGCACCAACAGAGGCTCCTGAATCACCACCATTCAGCCCGGCTCCACCTGAATCTGTTCATGAGCTCGCAGAGGGATCTATGCAGGATATTAACTCACCACAGCCACTCAGTGAGGATGGGCAAATCGCTAGTGACGATGCTCAGCCGTTGCCCAGCTTGGTCAACGGAACTCCCCAAGTGGTTCTCGAAGTAAAATGCTTATTTTAACTTGAAACAGCCCCGGTTTTGCTAACTAATGTCAGGATGTTACCAAGGAGAATTCAAACAAGATTCGTCTCTTCACCCCCTACGAAAGCCCCCTCAAACAATTCCGAGCGTACAGATTCCATCCTGAGTTCAAGCAGGATATTGCTGGAGGGCTGAGATCAATGACATATAGTCACAAGATCGATCCTAATGCAGAATTCTGCCGCTATGAATTGGCCGGGGGCATTTGCAACGATGCGACCTGCGACCTTCAGCATTTCAGAGACATCAAGCTCCCCGGTGCGTGGGTTATATAAAAGCCAACGCGAGCTTTTCCTCCCTTTGCACTCCATCTGGTCCACCAAGCTGACTAGTAATTGGACAGATGACGCAGTTCTAACTGCCCTTGGATCCCCCGACGAGTTCACAGGAGAGCAGCGAGAGAAATTCTGCGAGGGATTGAGACAAGTTCTCATGGACCTGCGAGTGCGGAAGATAAGAGATTTTGACATTATTGCGTCTGAAATTGTTGCCCACCGCTCCAAGTTCCTTGGTGACACATCCAAGGTCCTTGCGCTGGAGGGCACAACCATCTGAGCCAACTTACCAACAGTTCGACTTGTAAAAACACCATTTCCCCCCATTTCTGTCGGAGTACAACCCGCCCCGGACATTTATAATGCTCCCCTTTTCCTTCTCTTTTTGTCGATTGACGCCGATATGGCGCTCGTCGACAACTGGAGTACTCCTTCCTTCTGTTTGTATTACTTCAGCATCATGGCAGCTCTTGCATGGACGGTGTTGCATGGGGAAAAGAGGTGTTTCTGGCTTTGGCACGATACCCCATCGACAGTCTTCCTGAGAAGACAGAAAGAACAGCGAGCGCTAAGGAGTAAATCCTCGAAATAATTGCTGAGAGCAGTCAACGAACATAGATAATACAGAGTCAATTCCTTTTCAGATCCACCAATTCGAGCTGCTGCAATGTGAGCGTAGCCCCTTGTTTCTCGGCCCAACCCATTGGGAAATAGGTGCCTTGGAACCCTTGAAATCCCGCCAATATACCACCCCACCCGCTCCCATGCACGGGTTGCGGGTACCCCTAAGACGCTCTAACCCCGAGTTCCCACAAGTACAAATCACCTATTCTATTTCTTATGATAAGTGCTCCTTCTCGGCAGCGCTAACACCTCCTGACCTTGGAATGCATCACGTTCTTTTCGCGCTTCATCAATTGCTAAGTGCCAGCCTTTTACGATACATCGGAGACGTGCTTCACTAGAAGTCACTCGGCGGGAGCAAGCAACGGCGACAGAAAGAACCACGCGTAGAGAAAATGGGATATCTAATAGCTACAGAATACATACCATCGAAGTGGCAATCTTACTCCATCCCTCGCATTTTCATTTCTCTCCCAGCACAGCACTTCAAGAGCCCACGGTGTATCTTACCCCCCGCGCCCCGCCCCAACCAAAAATCCTTTTATCCCGCTCCACCGACCACAAAGGTATATCTAATTAACATCATTGAAACTCTGCATGAAATTGTCACCGTCGTTGAGCCAGTCGTCAAAGTCCAAGTTGAAATGCATTCCATCCGGCTCATTGCCAACCGAATCTTCAAGCATCTCGTCGTTGAGCAAGTCGTCAATGTCCAAGTTAACATCCATTCCTTCCGGCTCCTTGTTGAATAAATCATCAAGTTGTGGGACTTGATCATAAACCGTTTCGTTATTGAGTAAGTCGATGAAGTCGAAGTTATCAAATCCCACCAGATCATTATCGAATAGATCATCAAGTCCTGGGACTTGAGCTTCGACGATTTCCTCCACCCTACGCATACGTTCGTTGCCTCGGCTGTCAAGACCACTGTCCATGCCGTGATCGATACTTTCTAGTCCACCAGGTAACTCCATTGCTCCTCCACCATGGATAGATTCCAGGCTATCTATAGCGACACGGGTCTCTTCGTTGCCGTTTCGTCCATATGCATTTCCATCAAAAAACTCTTCATTGTCTTCATCTTCACTCTGGGATTCTTCGCTCTCAGTCTCATCGCCACACTCCGAGTTGCTGTAGATTTCGCAATTATGGCCTTCATCGAATAGCACAGGATATTTCCTCTCAAGTCGCTGCTCGCAGTACTCGTGGAAAGACAGTTTGGCCGTCTGGTATACACATGTGGGTCGGTGGACACAGGACGATAAGACTTCTTGAAAATCATAGCCGCATAGCGCGAGAGCTTCAATCCATTCACCCACCCGTCCATATTCCCGGGCCACCACGGAAGGCGTTTCATCGGCATTATTAGTTGTGTACACATCCGCACCGGCAGTGATGAATACCGCCAGAAGATCTCTTGGTGCCGTGAGGGAGAGTTCCCAAGCTTGGGCCCTGCCTTGATAGCTTGTACTCTGTTTCAGTACACTGTCATGCAATCGTTGGGATCTGAGGACTGTGTGAAGGACACTGTCCCCATTCTCGTCGCGACATGAGATATTAGCTTTTCGGCTTAGGAGAAGAATTGCCTTATCAACCACGTCAATTATTTCTGATGTATCGTAGCCGCAATCCCTTGCGAGAACTGTAAGAGCAGAACATTTCCCTGACCAGGTGTTGCAAATGTCATTGAGGTTGAAGAATGGGTCTCCGAATTCGAGCATAATTTGTAACGATAACTGGCAAAGTTAGCATAAATACTTTAAAGTTGGCTGTGGATAGTTTTATTCACAAATGATCCATATTCGACGGCTTGCATAAAAGCGGTTATCCAAAAGTTACCCTGATCGACATTGAGCGATAGATCTGCACCAGCTTTCAACATTATCCTAATACATTGAGCTTGTTCATAAAGCTCGATTTCATCCATTTCAGCAGGAAGACCAGTGAAGTGTGAATGCACGGGGCTAGACTGTGTCAGAGCGTTTTTTAGAACGATAATAAACTGCGATGCAACAACTGCGATGAAGAAAGCAATAAGAATTACATGTATAGCCAAAGGAAAGATCTAGAGTGAATATTGAGATCTTACCCAATGAATCCAGACCAACTAGGTTCAATTGCGTTAACATCCGCCTTCTTAGCTACTAGAAAATTGCATATTTCAACATTTAAACCCTCATATGCGTACTAATTCGGTGTTAGGGTTTCCCATAATTAGATTACACAAACTCACATTAAGAAGTGATCGGCCTTGTTCATCGTGATCGGTCAAAGATCCAGTGCCCTTTTCAAGAAGCTCGATTAGCTCCGTGACTTTTCCAGAACTGGCAATCTCGAAAATTGGTGAATTATTTGGGATCATTGCTTGATACGTTATCGTTATAGCGGGATCGAGGCGTGGAGCGACGTCGACTACCACGCGGAAGGCAGATGTCCCAGCGCCGTTTGGAACTATTATTAGCCTAGAAGCAGTCATTTCGTTGCCTTTGCCAGAGGAGCCTTCCCGAGTTTCGATGTCGGAGTTATTTGATCCAGCCCAGAATGAGACTTGTACTCTTCCATAAGGAGTTTGCCAAGCCGCGTGACTATTAGTGATTTTTGAAATCTCCGTATTTCGATCTCGATCTCGATTGTTATATACAAGTTCTCGTGTCTCTAGCTTGTCGTTAGTACGTGTTTAACTCTTCTTTATATCGTTACCTGCCTTTTAACTCGCCCCTCACATGGAGCGCTCCAGTTAGATTCATCAGATTCCGAACTTGTATAATGTCTTTCTTCACGCTAGGATTCCAACCAGAATAGTCCGGTACTTTGCCAGTAAAATGCTCACTCCCAAAAATGAGCTGGAGATCGTTGAATGCCGCTCGTGCTTGTGGAGAATCGATCACATGTTTTGGATCTTGAGCATACCGGAGAAGTCTCTGTATCGGAGTACTTGTTATATCGCTCGCGGTTGAAAGTCCGTCGACTAGCCGTTGATACTTCGAACTCGCCAGTGATTCCGAATTCAAAGTGTCATAGATAGACTGAGTGTATATACTGATGCAGCTTGGTAGTGCTAATAGCGCTTAGTGTAGTTAGGGATGTTTCACAGGAGATCTCACGTGAAGGAGAGTTGGTAGAAGTGGATACCGGTTCCATGACATTTTCCTTCACCCAGCGAGACAACTTTTCATGATTGATTTTATGTCCTCTGACTCGGACCTTGCTGCCATTTCTCACTCCGTCAGCACGATGCTGAATATGCTTTACGATAGTTTTCCGTTCTGGTGCCTTCACGTTTTTTTCGAGCTTCATTTGCTGGATCTGGACTTTATATTGACGTAAACTAGAAGGAGAATAAGTCAGTCTACTATCCTCACTCTATTACTCCCCGAATGTACCATAGGCAGCAGAGGACTCACGTTAGATTAATTCCAAGCTCTGTATTCATAATCTCACGTAACTCCTCGAGAGATTTGGCCTCACTGACGTATAATTGCCTTATCCGATTCTTATGAGGTGCCCACCGCTTTGCAGACATAGTTGAAGCCTTCTGAGCGCGCTTGTTGGTTGAGACTTGTGGTGGTTGCTGTTGATTGACGGTTTGATTAAGAATTGGCTGCGCAATCTGACTTGGAGAGGAATCATATTGCAACAAGAAATTGTCGGGAGTCGTATGGTTTGGTGGCCCGATATTGACACTGTCAGTTGGCAGTACTATCTGGCCTTGAAAGCAGACATAATTTTGTTGGAACGATGAGAAATTGTGCGCATCAGTGTGATCGGGAGGTGAAATATTGCCGCTGGTCGAGTGATGGGGTGGTGTTAATGAGGAGAATGTGGCACTAGATGGTTCTGGTAATGCACAGGCCACCGTGTCAACGAGTGTACCATCGAACGCAGGAAGAGCTTGAGAAGGATCAACTGAATGGTGAGAATTGGTGTAAGTAATAGGGAGTGAGAAAGGCTCTAGTGAATGTTCGGGATGAGAATGTGAAGGAATATCTTCCCTCTTGAAGCGCGTATCGTCACCGCCCAAATCCATATTTTATCGACTTATTTCTTAGATATGGCCAGAAGATGTGATGGTTGTTGAGTATTATCGATGGAGCTCAAGGTCAGTGTTTTTTAATAAAGAGAGGCTAGCGGTTAGGCAGGTCTCGAGGCTGCGCTAACCACAAAAAAGTACTATCCTCACGGTCAGCCTATCGCCGGCAACGTGTAACCTCTTAGCAAGGCATCTCATTCGCGAAGAAAAAGTCCTATATTTTAGGCGAAGCGAATCGTGATGTTCGAAAACGCCACACGGGAACATTACAGAGACAAAACTATACTTGAGAGGAAACGGTTGGTAACCAACATATATAGTACTTTTTGTCCTGCTAAAGTAGCTTACAATTGGTAGAAAACATGTAACACCTTATAGTACTTTTTGATTTGGCCAATATAGTTACAGCTTGCGAATCAACATTCAGGCGACCCAAGAAATGTAAGTATTTAGCTACCGCACTGACGTACGGACTGCCGTTGCTCTAAAGAAAGACTCGCATTTTCTCTTAGACTGCTATTATCATGGGTAAGTCGTTCCTTTCGGACGTGACTTTCTCGGCTTACAGAATTACAACAGCTCTTTCACCGAGCGACAAAATCGCTCTCGCCACACTCATCTTGAGCATCCCCGGCATCATCGTGACAATCTGGGGGACCATCCTCAATTATCAAAATTTCAAGCAATTTCAGGCTCTATGTAAGTAAAAACCTCCGACGAATGACCCCATCTGTCAGCAAGAACAAGAACTAACACCACACAGCCCGTGAATCGACTATGCTTCCAATCCACAATCTACCCCATCGCTACACTTTCCCTCTCGCAACTGGGTTTGACACAAGTTTGACAATTTTAGAGAAGACAAACTTGGAAGGCAATGTAATATACAGACGGGCGTATTTTGAACGAAGGCAATTATGGAGAAGATAATCATCCGACGGACCGCGGTTTACTGATTAGATGGTTCCGACAAAGTGATCTTAATGTCTTGAGATCTAGAATACAAGTTGGAAATCGGCGGCAGATCTGCAAACGATACCATAATCGGGGAAGTAGGGAGAGAGGTGTAACGCTCGCCGCTGGATATATATTGTAATGATAGCTAGCGAGACTGGAAACGGAGCCAAGAAAACACATTTTGCATTCATACATGAGTTATTACTGCAACCCGTCACAAAGAAAACCACGCCTGCGGCGTTCCTCCCTCACTATATGACAGCCTCTCCGACTTTACACATATCACGCGTGTCGCCAATTTTCAGAAGATTCCGCCCATAACTACGACACAGCTCTATATCAAGCTACGAGGCAGAGAGGGCATGCTCAGGGTGCTCAGGCCACGGCTCAGGATGGTTCAGGTTCTGCTCAGGCTCTGCTCAGGCGTGCTTAGGCTCTGACCAGGTGAAAGCAGCAGCTGCCCACTTCCGGAAACTAAAACGGAACTAGCGAGGATGAGTAACAATTAGAGCCTGCATTGTAACAGGTAAAATAGAGTCTTATTTTCAGTCTAAAGAGAAGAAGAGAAGAAGAGAAGAGAGATTTTCTCATATAAAATACAGTGGTTCTAGTCAGTGCGGCTAGTGCGGTTTTAGGGGCGATGCCCAGAGGCGATGCACGTGATACCTAAGTGACAATAAGATTCGAGTCTGCCTTTCTTACTGCGTTGTCCACCTCCAATCTTCGATCTTCCCAACAGCCAGCCCTCTCCACCATCCCTCTCGCAAATCATCAAATCAGCTTCCCTTCCACCAAAACTTCGATACAATGCTCCTCAATTCAGGCCAATATCTGCATCTTTCTTCGTCTTCAAATCACGTGTCAGCGATCATCGCACAACTGCCGAATTTGGAGACCCCCAAACCCAAAGTCAACGATCACGACATCGGCCCTAACCGTCTCGCCATCCGCTACCCACACAACGGCCACTTCGCAGCTATCCTTGCTTTGACCTTGCATATCAACTTCCTTATACGCTCTGGCCGCCGCAACCTGGATGCTTCTACCTCCGAATGCCAAATCATTGGGAGCGATCGCGATAGGCCATCGCAACGTCCAAGGCCCGGGAAAGCTACGGATGAGGTAGGGATAAGGTAAGGATGCAAAGGGATAGAAGCTTCCGGCATCAAGTCGTCATTTGCAGGCTTGAAGTTGCGAGGGTCTGGGGCCTATCTTGACGTCTCTCTTTCATTCTCTAAAGTTTTTGTTTCTCCGCTGTCTGTCTGGGATGGGAATATAAAGTTCCTGTGCTGCTTGCTACCTTTGATTGAATCAGAAGTTGTCCTGAGAAAGGTAGAAGCTAACACGATGTCGACACCTCCGGAAACCGAAAAGGTCGCGGTCGAGAACCCCGAAAACGAGAAAGTCGCGCTCGAGAACCAGGGCAGGTCGAGTGCTGCCCCGTCATTCTCGGATGAATCGCTCACGAATCCCACGGGAATCAATGAGAAGGCTTTGGTGAGGAAGTTGGATTTCAAATTGCTTCCGCCATTGACGTTGCTGTACTTGCTCTCATTCTTGGATCGGAGTAACAGTATGTCTCCCCTCCCATCCTAAAATCACAATTGCTGATGATTGTTCAGTTGGCAATGCAAAACTCGATGGCTTGACGAAGGATTTGAAAATTACCGGAAACCAATATCTCTTCGCTTTAACAATATACTTCATCGGATATGTGAGTTTCCCAATTCGAAATACAGTACAGTAGAAAGTAGAACTAACGCATCAAAGGTCCTCTTTGAAATCCCTTGCAATATCATCCTCAAGCGCACCACGCCCAAACTATGGCTTCCTACACTCATGCTTGTCTGGGGCACCGTCGCCACCTTGATGGGTGTCTCGCAATCCTTCGGCGGTTTCCTCGCTGCACGCTTCTTTCTCGGCGTCACTGAAAGCGGATTATTCCCAGGTGTTGTGTTCTACTTGTCGATGTGGTATAAGAGAACGGAGAGCCATTATCGAGTCGCTCTATTTTTCTCGGCGGCTTCGCTGGCTGGTGCGTTTGGTGGTATTTTTGCGTATGGAATTGGGTTTATGAAAGGTGTTGGGCATTATAATGGGTGGAGATGGATTTTCATACTTGTGAGTCTGAAAGAAACAGTTGGTAACTGGAGCTAACGAGTGGATTAGGAGGGACTTCTTACAGTTGTCATCGCCACCCTCTCTTATCTCTTCATCCACAACTACCCCTCCACGGCACCGTTCCTCACAGAGCCAGAACGAGCATTCGTTCAAGCACGTCTCAAAGGCACAGATGCAAACAACACCGAGCCCTTCGCCTGGAGCAACGTTCTCGCAGCCCTTAAGGACTACAAATGCTGGCTTTATGGCTTCGGCTTCCACACCATGTCCCTACCATTGTACACGCTCTCCCTATTCCTCCCAACAATCATTTCAGAGCTAGGCTACACAGCTGCACAAGCCCAACTATTGACCGTCCCACCCTACGCCGTCGCCACAGTCCTAACAGTTATCGTCGCCATTCTCGCGGAGAAGACCCACCGACGCTCCCCATTCATCCTCGCCTCCTCCTCTCTCGCCATCATCGGGTACATTATCCTCCTCACTGCACCCACCGAAAAACCCGGCGTCTCATACCTCGGCACAATTTTCGCCGCAGCCGGTATCTACCCCAGTTGCGCCATCGTATTGAGCTGGGCGACGGCGAACGTCAGTGGACAGACGAAGAGAGCGACGGCTACAGCGATGACGATCACGATTGGGAACTGCGGCGCGGTACTGGGCACGCAGCTTTATAGGCCTAAGACGAGTCCACGGTTCCATCTGGGGCATGGGTTTGCGCTGGGGTATTTGGTTGCTAATTTGGTTGTTACTGGGACGTTGTGGTGGAGCTTGAAGAGGGAGAATAGGTTGAAGGAGGAGAGGAGGGCTGGTGGCGAGGTTCATCACGAGGAGGCTGTGACGAGTGATGAGGATGTGAGGTGGATTTTCCAGACTTAAGGAGGCAGCAGGTTTTGCAAGTTCAATTTCCCTCAGGGAACTCTGGATTTTCTTTGACATGACTTGTTTTCAGTCTGGGCAATACCTTCATTATCCATCTCCAGATTAGATATTCCAATTAGGGGGTTGGCTGGGAATATTCATCTCTAGATTAGGTGTTCCAATGGGGGGGTTTTCTGGGACTATCCATGGTCCAGGCGGTTCATACCTGGCGATACTAGTCGCCCCGCCACGACTCAAATAATCCCATATGATCTCCCTCACCTCCTGATCCTCGACCCGCTCAACATCCACCGTCTTCCCCTCACTAACCATCTCGTGAATATCATCATAATACACATTCTCAAACGGCACCTCTCCAATCCACAGTTCCCAGATGCTGAGCCCTAGCGCAAACAGATCATCCTCCACCACAGGGGCCGAATATCTCTCATCAAGATATCCCCCCCCTAACTGCTGAAATCTCTTCGGTGAGCAGTAGTTCAGCGTCGTCTCCCCCTTCCAGTCACCCGGATCCTCACGTAGCTCCCTCGCCTCCGCAAAATCACACAATCGAATCCTGCCGTCCTCGCAAAGCAGCATATTCCCCAGCTTGACATCGCCATGCACAATCCCTTTCTCATGGAGAGCCTGAACGCACGCGATCATAGCACGCATAATAGCTTTCTTCCTCGTTGGCTCAATCGTCTTACCATCAAGCGGCGTTTCGCGCTTCATCGTGAACCCGGATAATTCTTCGACGTTGCCGATATTTCGTAATACGCGCTCTAAGGGTTGGATAGAGCAGTCGCCTGCTAAGAGCATCATGTCGATTTCGCGTTGAAGACCCCGGAATTTGAAAACTTTTTGGCTGTCTTTGTGATGGTATATTTGGGAGTTTGAGGAGACGGTGAACGGCTGAGGCTCGTAGTCGACGAGGATCTCATCCACAGAAATATCGCGAACCATTTTTGAGTTGTCGAGCTGCTTTGTTTGAGCAAAGAAGAGTAGTTCCCGAGAAGCGGGTCTTATTGGAAGCAATTTACGAGAGGTTTTCCGAGGAATTATTCAGATGTGCTGCATGTTACCGAGTGGAAAGAAGAGTTCTGCGTGAGGATTCAAACCGTTTAAACAATTATATGCAGGTCCTCAAGCGCTAAGCCCGAATTCAACACCTTGCATCGGTAACCGCAGCGATTTATTGAATTTTGTTGGCTTTTGTTGGTCCTAGGTCCAATCAGATGCCCCTGAAATTATTCCAACAATGAGCGCAAAATTATCACGTGCGAATAATAGAACTTGTAGAATTCCAGTAGTCGAGGCTAACAGAAGGTGAATTGCTTGTACCAAGATTCTCTCACGCCCTTTAGTAGATTATGCAGAAGGCGCAATTATACTTGGGCGGAATCCTCGCCTCTTGAAATTCTACGCTGTGAAGAACGAAGGCATGTCCCTCATGGACAATAATCCCGTCGTAGGCTTGGTCAGGAACCCGTACCGTGCCAACAGCGACGTGAACCTCGGACAGCGGTGCATTTTCACAAATTCCATTCCAGGAGAGTCGGGCTATCCAGGGGTTGGTGAGGAAGGGGTATTTTGTGCGGACGAGGAATGATGAGCCGGTTTAGATGTTGCTGGCGGATGGTACTGAGATGAGGTATGCGGCGATGGCGAGTGGTGCGCAGCTGATGAGTGTGGGTTTGCCGAGTGTGGGGATGGCGGGTACGTACAATAATTTGCTTGTAGCGAGGTGTAATACTTTGATTGGTAATGGGATGCGAGGGGGAGGATTCGGAGGAGCATAAGGATTGAGACGAGAAGGAGCTTTTTCCGATGGAACCAGACATTTCTAGACGAATAACGTGAAGGCAGAAAATGATTGTTGCGGAGGATCATCTGAGAGAATGAAAGACAGGGAATAACTTCCCAAACGGGCACGGGTTCAACTCGTTTGTGTCGAGATCCCCCACAAAAACCAGAGGGAATAGAACAAAGCGTCGCAGGTTTGGCAGATTGCAAGAATCTCACTTCTAATGCTAAATCGCCAAGCCACACAGTTCCTCATAGCACACTCATCCACTCCCGGGAACCAGAACCTCATGACTAGAAGACCCCGGGAGTAAAGTCCACAACCTGCGCATTCTTGACCACGCCACCAATACTTTTCACAAACGCGAGATGAACAGGATCCTTCTCCAAATAGTACGCCCTATCTTCCTCATTCGCGAACTCCACGACGAAGATATGCGTCATGCCGCCCTGAACAACCATTCATCAATCAATCATCATGATTGAAGAGCTAGGAAACTTACGGCTTTACCCTCAGGGCTATTCTCCTTGCCGCCGATTCCTGACTTGACATAGGGTGTCTTGGATGTGGGATGCAGACATTGGTCTTTGAGTGCGAGCATGCGGTTGCATGTCTGAAGATCGTCAGCATCACTCAGACCAACTGAAACATCGTCGTAGGAGAGGTAACATAGGGATTTCTCACGTCTGAGATCTCCGCCGTCGTCGCCTCCTCTTTAAACTCAAACATCACAATATGAACGATCCCCATCTTCGAATTTGAGAACGAAGGCCGACTGGGATTTGAATTGGTGAACGGGGAGCTGAAGAAGCCAAAGAGCGCAAGGAAGATGACAATTGCGATGATGGAGAGGGTTGTTTTGGAGGACTTGGAGAGAACTGTGCGTTGCCTGTCCATTATTAATAGGATGAGAGTGGGAGGGATGAGGTGTCGTCGCTTGGGATGGAGTGCAAGATAGCCGAGCGGTACGGATGCGGGGAGATTAGCATATAGCCGCACTGTGGCGGTGGTGTTTGGTGGCTGGAATTGGGTTAAGCTAGGCTGGAAGGAGCAGATCCAGGGGTTTTTCTATGAGAGAAGGGATGAGTGTGCTGAGCAATGACCTCTTCAAAGCTTGTGAACGCATATTGGTTTGAGACTGGAGGTTCGAATTAATGATCGAGACTAGGGACAACTTCAGAAAGGCTTCTCTTCTCCCAGGGGATATTCAGGGGTAGCTCGCTAAGCTCACCCCTCCAAGAAATCACCGACTTTGTGCTTGCAACTTCATAACTGCATCTTGGAATAATTCCTGATAGCTGCGGAATTCCTGAGAACTGTGTTAGATGATCTTTTACGACTATCTTCCTTTTTCACTTCAGAGCATAGACCAAATCTTTGATGTGATGTTTCGCCAGAAATATCTACCCCGCCTTGGCAGAAGCTTCGCAACCATGACATCATAGGTCACATATTCCAAACTTCGCATGCCTATTAACCTTTATAACCACATTCCTCCTTTCCTTCTCAAAGCTCAACTCTCTTTGGGAAAAAATTCCTTCCCCTTTGGTTCCCTTCACCTTCTTCTCCAGCCCCTTCGAATCATCACCAAACATGGCGACAGCACTCATCTCCCTCCTGCATGCTCTCCAAGCATCCTTCAGCGCCTACACCCTCTACCTCTCCTCAATCTCCATCCGCAACCTCCAGAAATACGAGGAAACCTCCAAGAAAGCAGCGAAATACTCGAATATCGCCGAGCAGCAACTACACAAAACACGCACTACACAAGCCAGCGGTGCTTTATCCGTACATCCCTTCCCTTCCCCCAATTACAACCACGCTAATCAATCTCCAGGTCCTCTTCTCCTTCCTATGCTCAACGACCTTGGCGTTGTATCCGGTGTTTTCTGGTAGGGTCGGGATAATCGCTGCATTATTGACAGCAGGCGCGAATGTCGCAGCGCTGGAGATGGCGAGGCAGCATGTGGATGCGTTCTGGAAGGGGAAGGCGAAGGTGCCGCTCCCTGGCGTTGGAGAATATAATGAGGCGATTAGCAAGACGCAGGAGGTGAAGTTAAATATGGGGTATCTGGTGGCGAGTTGGGCTGCGGTGGGGGTACTGAGTTTGGTGTTGTAGGTTGTATGTTTGTGGAGTAAGAGGAATGTTTACTGTACGTGAGGTGTTCGAAGAGCAGAGAATGCGATCTTTTCTACGCATGGTGTGAGATTTGGAAGGTTTCGCTGCTCTAAGTATCCGTTATTGAACTGAGATGGGAAGAAGATCCGCAGTTTATAGCAGCAAGGTGACATTGGTTGTGCATGCGCAATAGTAGATGCAAATATGTTTGGCCTTGAGAAGAAAAAAGCTCGCTTAGACCAAACGGAATTGACAAACAAGATCCTCAAAGTTGGGGTCGGGGAAGCATTAGGAGAAGATGTCGCTCTAGTATTGTTCAAGAAGTGTTCAAGAAAGGTGATAAGTAAGAAAAAATCAGCCTAACAAGTTCGAGGAGGGAGGGAGGCTTACTATTTTTATTAGAATTAATTCTTTAGTTCGGATCTCCGCCCACTCGAAATATACATTGCAGTGTATATCAGCGCTTCAGCACCTCTCAGGTAACTTTGGCCTTAATTGGTTTTGTTGGCAGCAGCTCCCCGAGGGCAAGAATGAAAAGCCAAACGTGCTCGAAATGTAGCATTTGATCAGGATGCGTGGGTTATATGCGTTTATTGTGGAGACGTGGCTTTTATTCAAGGGCTCAGGGTGTAGTGCGCCTTTTCCGCCACTAATACCACCACACCAAAAAACCGGCAAAACATTCGCTAAATCTGTTTGATATTCCCCAGAGCGGGGTGGAGCGAGTGAGATTCACTTTTTCTATATTTTGAGGCGAAGGTGAGCTGGGTTCGCTTAGAAAAGGATCACCTTGCCTTTGCCAAACAACAGAATGTCGCTCCCATTACCAAGCCATTGCAGAACCCATCGGCCTGGGAAATCCCCTTAATTAAACAAGTTTCCATCCCGAATCACTGCACGCTACAAAACCCGTAACATTCGAATCCTTCATCAACCACAAATACGCCTCCGCGACCTCCTCCGCTACAACTCGTCAGCATTCAGCTCACCTTCAAAACAACAAAACTCACGCTTGCCAACATGCCCCGTCGGCACTCTCCCCTCAATATTCCTAAACATATTCGCCTTCTCCCCCTCCTTCATCTCCTTCCAAAGCTCCGTATCCACCACCCCAGAACTAACCAGATTGACCCTCACAGGCTTCATATCTATCGCCAGATTCCTGACCATGCCATGCAAGCCCGCGGCGTAAGAGGCTACAATGCTCCATCTTGGAACCGGCTTCTCGGCAACGCTTCCGGTGGTGAGCACGATGCTGCTTGCGGGCCCGGGGTTCAGGTAGCGCGAACCGATTTTTGCGACGAGGAGAGGTGCGATGAAGCGGAGTTGCCCTGCGCGGACGATGTTCTCGTATGTGGCGTCTTGGAGCGGGATTGTGGCGAGCTTGTCGCCGGCTGTGAAGACGCTGTGGATGGCGGGTCAGAGATTGTTTGAGCTTGATTTGGGGTGTAGAGGGATTTTTTGATATTGCCTGCGGTAGGACTGCGTTCGTCAATAATACTTACATATGGTCTACCTTCCCGCAAGCTTCGAACAGTTTCTCGATATCTTTCTCTACAGTCGGGTTCGAGAGATCGCAGACGTGACCGAATACCTTTGTTTCATTGGAGGGATAGGCGTCCTTCAGTGATTTGAGAGAGGAGGAGACGCGGCTGTGGGAAGAAGATGAGATTGTGACGCGGGCGGAGGATTCAAGGCAAGCTTCCGCTACAGCGTAGCCGATCCCTAAGAAGATAACGAATGTTAGTGGCTTATCTATGACGAAGAGTTGAATAGCAGTTACCGGATGTTCCTCCAATCACCAGAACATGCTTTCCGGCGAGCTTGTTATACTTCTGGGTAGACATCTTCACGATTATTCTGATGCGTATCTCAAATAGTCTACAAAGTTGAGTGAATAATAGAAGGGGCAGAATATCTGGATATGGAAGACGCGGTAATGGGGCGTAGAAGCGTTCACGGGCCAACCGCCCAAACCCCCCAACCATCTAACCTTATATTTTACCATAACAACGAAAGAAATCAAGATTTTTGAATAGATATTTGTGATTAGTAATCCTTGAAATTTTTCTAATTTTTGCTTGGGCGGTTGGCCCGTGAATGCTTCCTGGTGCTTCTAGTCTATGTGGCTTTGTTAAGTCCGTTAATTCCAGTGACGTCAAGAAGGTCCACTCCACCACCATCATGATAAGGGACCTAAGATTCACGATTCTGAATTTCTCAACTGATTTCTGACTAGATATTACTAACTATATAGCAAGTGGGTTACTGTGAGGAGTGCGAAAGATTTGAAGTAGCTTAGGTGGGTTGTCAGAATCCTCCCACCGGCCCCTTTCTAAGCGAGATAAATTATTGACATTACCAATTATAATGATTGTATAGCTCCAACAATAACAGAGAAAAGGGCCAAACAAGTAGTTGATTGAAGACGACCGCTAAATATACTTGAGTGAAACTCTACTAGCAGGCTCTATATTCCCTAATGCTGCAATCTACACAGAGGTACAGTGTAAAACAGATGAGTATCAGATTGATACCAATGTCAAATCGACAAACGCCGTCCCAAGCTCAAGACCAATCTCAAATGAGAAAGCGAGAAAACCTGTAGTCTGCTACCACGCCAAGGAGCAGAGCCTATCCTTGTTTCTAACAGATAGTTAGCCAAAGTCCAACAACGGTAAGAAAAGAAGTAACCATACACCAATATAGCAACCTCCATCCCACATGACCGTGCATTTCGTAAACAACCTCACACACCCCCCCGTCTCCCCAACCTGCAAGCAATCATGCAAACCATCCCCTCCCCACCGAAAATGAAGTCGATTCGCCCTCAAAAAGTCCAAACCAAGAATCATCCCACCAGGCATTTTCTCAACCACATACAACCTCAGCGGGAGGAAAGTGACGACCTCGCCATCCATCGTGAGCATCCGCGGCGAAACCGTAGCGTATGATGAAGCAAGTAGTCCTTCCCCGCCGCTGATGCCGACACATCTGAGCGAGGCGTTGGCGGGGAGGTCGGTGAGAGGAGCGGAGGGGAAGGCGGCGAGGAGCGTGGGCTTGGAGATGATGCTTCGGTAGGCGCCGGTGTCGGCGCAGAAGGTGTAGTTTTTGTTGTCCTCGCCGAGTATGATGGCCCTGGCGTGCGTGTCGAATGTCTTCTCTGGTTGTCTACTGGTGGAGTTCCTAGACGGACTACGGGTTGCTTTTCGTAGGAGCTTCCCGAGATTGAATAGGCTTGGAAAGTTGTCTTGAGAGAGCTTGGATAGCCAGCCCAACGGCCTTAAGTCGTCTTGCCATGGATCATCGAAGGGAGTCGCTTGTGTCTTGTCCGCTGATGCGTGTGTGGAGCTGGTCGTGACACACCAAAAGAGGAGACAGCTGGCCAGAAGGGGGTTGAATGCTCGCATTTTGGAAGTTGCAAGTAGGAGAACAGTACTAAGTAGCTTAAACGTTGAGGTAAAATACGGATCGCTCGAGAGAAGTTGTCACTCGGTCGAGGTGAAATCGATTGTAGAGTATTGAGGTAAAAGTCTAAAGTAAGAGGCGGAGATGGGGGTATATTTTACGAATTTAGTAAGAGGACGTAATATGTAAATTTTGGCTACTTGCCTGGTGAATGATTAAATTTCTCTAAGTTGGAATCTTCAATTGAATAAAATGCGCAGGAGGAAACCTAGTAGTCTCACGCTCGACGCCAACTGCTCCTGGTGGACATAGCGGTCCCCAAGACGGCAAGCCAAGAAATTTAAACACTGACTTTCCGCACGAGTCCGCTAAACTTCGCCAGTTCATAAATATACACAGATGGCAAGAACATGCCATGAAATCATGCGATTTGAACTTCCTTCAAAGCATCCTCAAGGGTAGTGGGGTCATCGGTCCTTGAAGCTGTCCAACCAGCACCCTCACAAACTCTACCTTTGTCCTTCCACTTTACTTGAGGCAGCAGTTGACTTACAACCCATCTCGCAGTCGTCGTATGGGTGCTTCCATCCCCGAAAGGCTCATCTGTTCGATCGACATGCTCTCCCTTTGACGAAATAGCTTCAAAAGATCCTGGAATAACCGAACTTCCTTCCGCCAAAGCTTGAAAGACAATCAATTGGTCCTGGAGATATTCATCCACAAGGCCTCCTTTCCTCACTTCGACATCAAGCTCGTCTACGACCTTCTGAGCAATTTCTGTGCTCAAGTCGTCCGCGGACTTGTTCTTGATCTTCTCATCGTACAGCCAATCTCGTCCAAACCGTAGCCCGGTCGAAGTATGAGCAACCAGAAGAGTATAAATTCGAGCTTGGTGTCTGCTGTCATCCACCACAACGAAATTCGCTTCCACATCTTCGAACACAAGTCCTATTTCAAATAGCAACGCTTTCTTAAGTGGATCTTGCAGATATTTGGGAATGATAATCGAGATATCAATCTTAGTGATGGAACCGCGCTCCTTCGGCCACGAGGGTTCCTTAATCTTTTGTCCTGGCCGAAGAGGGGTAATACCGAATTTTGCGGAGCCAATTTGTATTGGCCCATGAGACCATCCCCGAAACTCCAATTTCCTCTCAACTTTGATGCCGAATCTTTCAAGAGCAGGAAGGAGTACTTGATCGAGGTACTCAAAGGAAAGGGAAAAGCTGACATTGGTACCTCCTTGGATGGTGATTGAGATTGGGGAGCCTCTGTCGTCGCCTGCGAAGAGCAGGAAGGGTAGGACCGCTTGCAGAATCAAGAGGATACTTGATACAGATTCCGCCTTGACCTTGATGTTTCGATTGACAAGGTCTTTTGGGGATAGTTTGGCCTTAAATTCAAAGGACTTGCTTCCAATAGAACATCCAGTGACCTCTGCTTGGGTGGCATCTGCAAGAAAACTGATGCAAGCAACATGCTGAGCTTTCAGACCTTGCGGGAATTAGCACAAAATGGAAGAACAGAGTATCAGAGTATGGAGCGTACCGCCACCACGTTTTCCTTGTCTATTGCCACGCACGTTGTCTATTCGAAGAGGTGTCCCGGTCAACGCAGCGAGGCCAACTGCAACTCTGACCAACTGACCACCGCCCTCTCCAGTCCTTCCATCCAGCCTCACCCTTCGTGAAGCCATACCGTGTCTGATTTAATGTGGCCCCCTTGGAGGGATTTATGCTGTTGCCTGGCGTTGTTTGAGGATGATCAGCCCTTGACGGAGGAAATGGGGCTCGGGATGATGGCCTGCAGATCCAAACGCCAGCAAGGTCCCGGACGATCGGTCAGTGATTGACTTTGGGATACTAAATTGAAGCATTCTGAGAACCCCTGGGGTGAGGCTTCCCTCTTATTTACTTCTTATAGACCATGAGTCATGCCGAAAGTGTTTTGTTACGCCCTCCTCGAGACATGGGATGAAGATGAGTCTGCTGGACCCCGGATTTCTACGGCGGTCCATTGAGTCTGGGCGCTGCTCCCCCCACGGCAATCGCAGTTGCTTCGCCCCCGCCTTCTCTTGGCAGCTCATGCTTTGACCTCAACCTAACCTGAAGCCGCCGCTGTCAACTGTCACAAGCCTCGCTCTACATTCTTCTTGCAAGACTCGAACGCCGCTTGCAACAATGCTGATCCTTCTTCGTGCGAACTAATCTGAGACCTGATCAACGGAGGGGCACGAGCAAGAGATGTCTATGATGCGCCAACCTTCGCACACGAGCTCGATGGCGAGCTCGACGGCCAGCCCCAAGCCGGGGCGATACAGCATCTTCAGGAAGAAGACGTCAATCAGCAGCAGCTCGATTCCGCGTGAAGAGCAGTTTTCATCCGACAAGGTGTACGAGGTGTGCAGTCCTCCGCTCTGGCATTATCCCCCTCCTAACCAAGCTATAGCCTTCACACTCCGACAAGATGCTGAACCCGAATTCCCCCCTCTCCATGCCCGACCTCGAAGCCTCAAGATCCAACGGACTGCCCTCCCCAGATAGCTTCATCACAGCGACACTAGATTCTGAGTACCAACACCTCCGACAAAACATAAAGCGCATTCGAAAAGCAGCATCAGACGCAAAGAAGGTGGATGCTGCGTGGGAGGTCTATAAGAAATTGAGGGACGAATCTCTACAGCAGTGCAGAAGTCTGCTGGCAAAGTCTCGTAAGGGCCTGATTGCTCCGCGATTCTATTGGGGCTCTGGCCCCTTCTCGGAAGGCCAGCAGCTGATGGATGCAGAAAACGCTGCCCGCCAGGAATCTCTCGATTATGCAAGCATTGGCCCATTGGATACTCGATCATCGCATAGTGGCTCTGGTACAGAGCCTGCCGTACCGTTTCACATCTACGATCAATGGATTGCGGCGATTCGGGAATATAAGGCAACTCAAGAGTTGATGCTCAAGAACCTCCGGAATTCACTGCTGGACAAGTATCTGGAATACGAACCAAAGGCATCAGAAGGAGATGTGGAGGTCTTTTTGAGCGACAAGGCTCGCCGGAAGAACTTGATCGCTCAGATGAGAGACACCAGTGTCCACCGGATGAAATCTGAGAAGCATATGTTCTGGGACCAGTATCAGATTCGTTCGTCGGATTATGAGAAGCTGAAGACTGATCTTCAAGCGATTGAACAGCTCATCAACCCGGCAGGAGCAAGTGAGGAGAATACGGCGGTTCGAGAATGTGTTATTGCCAAGAACGGAGACACGATCTTAGAATTCAGGAACGCTGCTTCGGAAAATCATCCAATTTTGAGGTTTCGGGTTTCGTCTCATCTCTTAGCAGAGCATTCACCACTTTTCGCCCAGTTTCTCTCCGCTCAACCTGGGATTAATCCGCCCTTTGAAATGATCAGTCAGCTGCCTCCGCCACCGACAAAGCACATCTGCAAAGATGGAATGGAGGTGAAGGTATATCGAATGCCACAAATCGAGCTCAACAAGAATGAATCGCTCAAGTATCTGCTCCACGCTGCGCACATGCATAAAGACCGAGTCCCAAGACAAGTTTCGTTCCAAACATTTGTCAACATCGCAGAAGTATGCTTGAAATATCAGTGTACTGGGCCACTTGAGATGCACGTGGAATATCAATGGCTGCCGCAATGGATAGGCAAGCTGCAAGACGATGAATATGACGGCTTTTTGGTTATCAGCTATGCATTTGGACTTCGAAGGATTTTCACCAGAATGTCGAAAACTGCAATCTTGAATGCTGTGGATGAAGAAGAGTTACGGGGCAAGGAAGCTTGGCCCGAAACTGTGAAAGAGAAAATTATCGCCACTAGAGCAGCGAAAATGGCTCAAATTTATGAATGCTGTACAAGCGCTCTTGCAGAGTATCTGAAGACGCCTGCAGAGAACACGGGTCGTCGAAACAGCGTCATTGGATCTCTTCAATTGACAACTTCGCCTCGCTGTCCCAGAGGATCGCACCAATGCGATGCGACGAATCTTGGCTGGCTCATGCTTGTTTATAACGAGTTGCGAATCTTACCGAACATCATGAAGAATACAACCATCGATGACCTGGCAAAACCGCCAAAACGCAGCCTGAAGGAATTGGTCGCCTGTTTAGGCTTGATGCCAAGCGCTCCTCAAGTTCACAGTGGTGTCTGTGATCATGCTCCATTGTTCCGGAACGCAATCAACGATGTTTATAACAGCGTTACAGGGCTGACCTTACGCGATGTCTCCGGGAAGGAAGGATGGGCTCTGTCGAAAAACTCTGCTCCAACAGGCGACCACGATGACTCTATGGCGAGAGATTTGATAGAACTGGAAGCGCCATTGGAATCTCTAAACGAGACGACGAGGGCAACGGCTATGTCGAATGAAGAGATCAGTTTCCGAATCCTCTCGCATCTAGACGAGATGGACGATCTTACAAACGCTGCGATGATCGACCAGTCGTTCTATCGAGCGTATAAACGAAATGAAGCCACTTTGTTGAAAAACGTCATTAATGCCGAGAGGAGGAGGACAATGTCGCAAGCACATCGTGACGTTGCCCCGATTCGCAGAGCACTCAAAGCAGAGCAGTCACCAAACGGCCTGAACATCTCCATCCCCAGAGTAGACGAAGAACCGAAGTCTCTGGCAACCGATCAACTAAAGTTCCCGCCAGCAGCCCGCCCGCAATCCCTTTATGAGGACTTATACGATGCCACACCACCACTATCTCCCAGCTACGAAGAGATAACACAAGAAGAGCACGAAGAAGCATACCGAATCATCTGGGGCGAAGATACCCCCGTTCCCCAACCTCCGCCAAAGACAAATGGCCAGCCAAAGCAGCCAGTTGAAAGGAACGATAAGTGTTTAGTAGGCGATGTAGCGCATACGGGCGACAAAGCGCGCTTGATGGACGAGGAGGGGAAGTACTTGCGGGAAGAGCAGGAGCGGGAGTTGGGACAGGGGAGGGTGAAGAAATGAGTGCCTTGAGAATTATGATGCATGATCTGATGGAATGGAGTTCGGATCTGATAGCATGGCGTTCGGACCGAAATGGTGGACAGGAAGATATACCCGTGGCGCAACTGAAGCCTTCATCATATTGACACATTTTACATATTTCTGTGTTTATACATAGTTCGATATCCTATCAAATCACACTACGTCAGCACTCATTCATTTTCCCACCATTCTTTTCTTCTTTCTCCTCTCTCTATAACATAAAAATAGGAAGTGAAAAAAGGACGCACTCAACTAAATTCCCATCCAAATCCCGACAATATACACTCCTCAACTTCCCCCTCGCACCGGTCCGCTCCACAACCCCATCATCGCTCTTCTCACCTCCTAAATCCACCACCTGCACCCCATTCTCTATTAATCTCTCTCGGACAGCGGACACAGGGTCCGAGGTTAGGAAGCAGAGATCTGCGCTCCCTTCCTTTACATTTTGCGCCTTGGGCTCAAATTCCTGGTATGGTGTTAGTCAGAGGGGAGGGGGAGGGGCAGGGGAACAACCTTGCCGAGTTGGTGGAGGTTTATCTTTTGTTGCCCGAAGAGAAGGGAATGTCGAGTAATTGAGGGCGTAGCGGCGGAAACGAAGGATTCAGATTTCATGCCGAGATTTTGCTCGTACCTGTGGTTTTGGTGAGTTTTGATGGGAGGGTGAAGGAAAGTGAGAGGTGGGTTGGAAATAATGGGGAGTTTGATGGTTTATAGAAGGATTGGTGGAGATATAAATACTAGAATGAGGTGTGGCATTTGGAGGAAGGGAGAGAGCAGACCATTTTTGAGTCGCTGGGATGGAGGAGACGGTTAGGACGAGGTGGTCTAGGGAGGTTATTTTCGCTGCTGGTTGGGAGGCCATTTTTCTTATGAGATTGGGAGATTTATAGGGGATGATATTGGGGACGAGACGGGTGCGAGTGAGGGTAAACATTTATTCTGATACTGTTCTGATCTGACAGGTACTGGGTGAATGACAGACGAGGAGCAAAAGGAGAGAGGGGAGAGAAGTGAAGGTGGGGGGGCGGTGATGTCAGACGACCAATCAGAGCCGAGGCCCAATCGGCTCCAGGACCTCAAGGAAAGTCGCTGGTTGGAGAGCAAGAAAGACAGCAAACACGATGAGGGGAGAACACAACATGAATACAATCCATGATGGATGGGCGATATAACCCTCAGCGTGCTGGATACTACAACACCCCCTATTCCTCGAATTACGCATACCATTCCGAAGACGAAGACGATTTCGAACCCGAGTACCACGATCGACGCAGATCAGTCGAAGAGAAAGCAGTAGCCAACGAGAAGGGCAAGCAGAAAGAAAGCATGTCCTCATTTATCTCGCGTGTCTCGACGTCCAGCCAGGCGCAGTTCGCTGCCACGGCCCTCGTGAGTGGTGCTGTGGTCGCGGGCGCAATTTTTGGATACCAGGCTGTGAGGCGACAGGAGAGGGTTAAGGATTTGAAGAGTGGGATTCCAGAGGTGGGGGAGGGTAATAAGGTGCGTTTTGCTCTCTGTCCTTAGTGTTTGCGTTTGTGAGATATGCGGAGGGAGCATAGGAAGGGAGACGATGCTCGCAGGCTCGCAGAGAAGGGTTGGAAAGGGAAATAAAGTGTATAGTGGGGAACAAGAGAAAGACACATGCTGATAGGAGAAGTGAAGCTTACAGATTTTGGCGCTGCAAAACCAACTGGATTGAGTAAGGAGGACGAGAGGAGTGCCGCGCTTGCTGCGAGGGCGCAGAAGGGAGATTATGACGATGGTATGCTTGACCAACGCTTTTATGGCGGGGCTTCAAAGTAACTTGACTACAGAACTCATCCTCGAACAACTAGCACGGAATCGGGTCTTTCTTACAGACGCTGGACTACAGAAACTACGCTCTGCCTTCGTAATAGTTGTAGGCTGTGGAGGGGTAGGATCACATTGCACAGCAGCACTGGCTAGATCCGGAGTCTCACATATCCGTCTCATCGACTTCGATCAAGTGACACTCTCGTCCTTGAATCGACACGCAGTAGCAACTCTCGCCGATGTAGGAACACCGAAAGTATCCTGTATCAAGAAGAGACTACAGCAAATCACACCCTGGGTCCATTTCGATCTCAAGAACGAGCTCTTCAGCCCAGTAGCCGCGGATACACTACTCGCTCCGTGGGATGGCCGAAAACCAGACTTCATAGTAGATGCCATTGACAACATCGATAGTAAAGTCGCCCTGCTAGAATATTGCCACAAGAACAACCTCCCCGTCATCTCGTCTATGGGCGCAGGCTGCAAATCAGATCCAACACGCATCTTCATTGGTGACATCTCCGCGAGCACAGAAGACCCTCTCTCCCGTTCCACCCGCCGACGCCTTCGCGCCTTAGGAATAACATCAGGAATTCCAGTCGTCTACTCCACCGAGAAGCCAGGGCCAGGAAAAGCACAGCTGCTCCCACTACCAGAAGAAGAGTTCGCCAAAGGCTCAGTAGGCGACCTTGGCGTCCTGCCCGATTTCAGAGTCAGGATATTACCTGTCCTCGGTACCATGCCCGCAGTCTTTGGATACGCGGTCGCAAACCACGTTATTCTGCAGATCACGGGGTATCCGAATGAGTATGTGCCTGCGAAGGGGCGGGAGAAGATGTATGATGGGATTCTGGCGCAACTGCAGGGTTCGGAGGAGAAGTTGGCGCGGGCGACGACAGAAGGCGAGGATGCGCAGGGACTGAAGTTGGGGATTAGTGCGAGTGATGTTGGGTATGTGGTTGAGGAGGTATTCAGGGGGAGGAGTGTGGTCAGTGGAGTAAGTACAAGGCTTGCGTTGGTGAGGTGGCGGAGGCCTGAAGGGAGCACGATTGAGTTGGGGGTCAAGGGCCAGAAGACGAGTAAGGTCAGGTTGAGAGATTTGGTGTGTATGACTAAGGAAGAGGCGGCCGTGCACGAGAGAGAGGTATTAAAGGGGAAGAAGACGCCAGAGGAGTTGTATGATAGGGAGATTGTTGAGGCTACTGAGGCGAGGATAGAGGAGGAGATTGGATATGAGAAATATCGATGATTTCTTGTTTCTCTCCAAACTTTCACAAACTGTAGTGTCTAGAAATCTTGTACATGTAACAATAGAGCCAGCATCACGCATCTCACAAAATCTGAAAATGAGCATCAACCGGCTTCCCACAGTTGATCTTCAAAATATCCTATCCCAAACTCAGCTCTCAAAAATCACTAGCTCACGCTCTGCAATAGAAACTCACCTGAGGACAAGCACTAAACGCAATCACCAAGTCCACCTCTGCCTTCAAACATATATACTCCCCCTCTTTACTAGTAGGCGCCTCAAACGACAATGTTGTACGATCATCATGAACCGGAATATTCATGAACAGATTCAGCGGAGACGGCGTGAACTGCAGGGCTTTGATCCCTATTTCTCTCTCATCAGCTCCCTTCTCACCACGCAAACTAACCTCCATCCCTCAAACCCAACGGTCTATTTCCCTTCTGCACCCTAGAACAAAAAAACAAAAAAACAAACCCCATGAGGAGTAGAGAGATAAGAAAACAAGGACAAACCCAAAACCTCCAGCGCTTCAATCAAATTATCCGCACAATTCCTATGCCCCTCCCCACCCCCCAATTCCACATACCTCGCCCTATCACACGCCGCAATCAGCGTATCATGCACCCCCTCCGTTGTATCTTCAGTCACCGTCAACAGCTTCCTCCTCTCGTTATCGAAGAGACCGTCCCCCACTTTTGGGATGATTCGGTTTAGAGAGGCGCGCGTGTGTTGCATGGATAGTTGGGTTGTGATTGAGGATTTTTGAGGGGAGAGGGAGGGAGGGGGTGGGAAGGAGGAGAGTGTGAAGGCCCAAGTGTCGATTACTTGTGTTCCGTGGGTGTTGATGATTTTTATGGTTTGGCCTGCACGGAGGAGGGTGGCGATGCCGTGGCGGGCGGGGATGGTTGTTAGGCTGGAAGACATTGCTTTGATGCAAGAACGGGAGATTGAAATGCAGGTTGTAATAAGAATGAGGAGTTTTTGAGTATGGGGTTTTGTAGAGGTGGGGGAGGAGTAAAGTGGGTGACGAGAGATGAGGGGCAGGTCGATAAGCGGATAAGGAAAAGGGGGCGAGGTGCTTGATTTTGGAGTAATCCACGACTCTATTGACGACTCTTGCTTGAAGCTCCAAGCCCTCATCTTTGTGCCGATCTCCAATGATGAAATGAGAAATCATACAATCATCCACAAGAGTTGACCGAAATGCTCTTGAACATAATACATTGTTCAATCATATCTATTTATACAATATAAAATCTAAGCAGTTTGCCATCGTCCATTGATCTGTTTCTTCCGTACCTATCGGAGCGTCAGTTTTATTTGTCAATTAGAGGAAGAGGAGCACTTACCATAGGACCCAAGACCGCAACGCCAACACCCAATGCAGCAACGGTAGCCACCAAACTCATTTTATTGAAACTCTTCCCAAGGATATCGAACGCCGCGCTGGGTGCAACTCTGGTCCCAAAAACATCAATGCCGTAGGCGAACACCAGACTTGTGCTTTCCAAAAGAGCTGGTGTGGCAATAACATCCTTCACACCAATCACCTCGCGTTTATGTGTAAGGATCATCTTAGGGTCAAACTCGATGACAGGTTGGTAGCGGAAAAGTCCTTCTTCTGCCTCAGCGGGAGTGGGATCACGCCCGACTGGTCTGCTCGGATTTAGAATGGTTCGTGGGATGCCAATGATTGAGTCGGAAGATGTAAGAGTGCAGAGAAGTTGGCGAACAGTGATGCCTTGGCCCGTTTGGGTAACAGACATATGACTGATTGATTCGGGAACGAGATAGGTTTGAGAGATAACGTGAGGTAAAGCTGGTTCGGCGTTGGCGACGTCAGATGGCTCGAGACTTGAGGAGTTCACATTTGCTCCGAGAGGTCCTCGGTCGTTGGGGACATCGGACTCGTAAAGCTCTGAGACCACAATTTGATAGCCTTTCGAGGCTGGGAGGCCACTGGTCGTGGGCAGAATATCGCTCCACAGAGAGTAGACGAACCAATTTTCACTTATGGCTGAGGTGATGGGTTGCGTCGTATCAACGCCTTCGTGTGTCGTCGAATAAAGTACGGCCCCAGACACGGAATCCAACAGGTAAAAGGTCGCGGTTGCAGCCGAATCGGAAACAGCTGTGACAAGAACAAGGTTAGGGCTTAGGTACTTGTACATAACAGTACGGTCAGGGAGAACCCTTCCAATAGAAGCAACAGGGTCGTGTGCCGGTCTTGAAATGACATTGACGATTTTCTGTCCAGTGGCAGGTTGGAAAGTCCAAGCTGTGATCGGAACTGCGAGAGAGCCTTGAACAGCAAACTTCAGCCCTTTCACTTCACCGTCCTTCCCTTGGACGACTAAATTGTCTTTGGGGGCCCATTCTGAAGGGATATCACCAGGATTACCATTTAATCCGATTGGAAGGATCCACGGGCCCGAAGGGCTGTCGACAACAGCAGCGCTCTGGACTTGAGGCCAATTGCCAGGCTCCATCTTTTCATTGACCTTTCCAGTAAGGGTCTGTACCAAGACATACTCTCCATCAGCTCCTCTGATAGTTGCAACGCCAGTAGAAGAGTCCACCCAGATTCCTTTCACATCCCATTGCTTACCAGCAGGGATATCGAAAGCCTTCAAAGTCCAGACAACAGCTCCTTGGCTGCCTGAATCGAGACCGTAGACGCGACCACGTTGTGTAGCTACAATGACAAGCTTGTTAAAGCCAAAGTTGTCTCGTACCAAGGCGCCAGGTTTGTGCGAGGTAACATCGGAAGAAAGGACACTGCTTAGAATGCGGAAAGGAAGCTCTTGTATATACCCAGGCAAGTACTGTAAGTCGTTGATGTGACGCTTGCAGCGATGAATATATGCGGACAGGGGGTTGCTGTGAGCTTCGGCTTCGAGTGTCTTTGCGAGACTTTCGGACTCAGGGATCTCGGCCCATTCAGCGGCAACAGCTCCCGAAAGACCTTCTACACGGGTCCAAGCTTCGGCTCCATTGCGGACCATAACCCAGTCTTCCTCGCTCGTGAGAATGGCAGATCTGACGGCATAGCTATCGGCGCCCTTCTTCACAACTTCTGCAACTCCATGAACGAAAGAACCATGCTGCTTGTCAACCTTGACGGGCCATCGTCCCAAAATTCCATGTGAAGCAGACGAGACGATAAGGACTTCGTCTTGTGTAGTTCGGGTGAAATAAACATTGGCGTCTTGAGAACTCGTTGAAACAGCTCCTTTTCCAGCCAACTTTGGAAGCTCATATTCTTTGTTGATGTTCCCGCTTGCAAGGTCGATGTGATACACGTCTGCTCGGTTGGACACTGCTGAATGAGTGTGGACCAGGAAATGCGGGAGGGATTGGACCAGTTCCGGTGCATGGATCGTGACCTTCACAATATCGCCGTCCGATTCCTTCAATGGGAGGGTTTGTAAACTCCCAGATTTGCCCAAGAGATTGACCTTCAAGTTCTTTATCGTTTTATCCGCCCAAGCAATGATCGGTGCTGCTGAATTGGCGCCCACCAGTAGAACATCCTCTGGCGCATGCACATCCGCTTTCGCTGTGAGTGTGTACTCATTGACCTTCTTTCCCGTAAGCGGATCCAGGGTCGAAACCTTGATGTTATAGCCCCCTCGCGCGCCATGCAGCGAAACCACGAAGACATCCTTCACATTTGTGCTAACCTGGAGGGGCAAATCCTCAGTCGGGTCGTGATATTCCCACTTCACATCTCCGCTCGCGCCCTTCAGTCTCCTCAGAACCGCCTTTCCTTCCTCCTCGAACAGCGCCAAGATATCTTTGGCTCCCTCTCCAGCCGCTACAGTCTCCATGACTTCGACATCCTTCACAACACCTGCGAACGAATTGCCCCATTGCTCTCGCCCATTCATCGCATCCCATGCTTGTACACTCTTTCCCGTCCCCGAAACCACGGTTCCTTCTCCCTCCACGGCCCTTAAATAGCCTTCTCCATCGAGAAGCTGCCGCCAAACGACCTTCCCTGTACCAGGATGCACAGCCCCGAGAACTCCCAAATCACTTAACGTATATAACAGAGTCGCCTTTTCTTCGCTCTGCGGTCGATGGAAGAAAGTCGTGTGTGGCTGTGGCAGGCCTAGGAGTTCGTTGTGGTAGTCGATGCTGTAGGCTTCGTCGGCGAAGACAGCGAGGGTGGAGGGAAGGATCGAGAGGGTGAGCGCTAGGAGATTGATTGGGAGTCGCATTGTTGCGATGGGCGAGGTTGAAGACCTCTGTTGATGTGGTCGAGGAGCTTGGAAGCTTGTGATGGAGCTTCTCTTCTGGAGATGTTGCGGTTGTACGGCGGCCGACGCGAATTGCATCAGGGGTTCATCACGTGATTGACGTAAGTATTCGAGCATCAAATGGACTATTATTGTAGACCATCCTGGTTTCAGCTGGATGCTTCGTCAAGAGATTATTGGGCTTCGAACGCTGTCAAAATGTATTTATCATACCAGTCTACCATGAAAGACTGAGATTACAAAGTATATAACTCGAGGTACCTAGAATAAGAACTCCTATTCCACGCAAAAGAATATTCCAACAGACATGCTCCCCAACGCTATGCTATTCACAGATTCTTGTACGAAGATATTTTTACCCCATCTCCCATTATGCCTTCACCATCAACACAGGCCCGGTCTTGCTCAGACGAGAAGCAAGAATGAAAATGCCAGCCAACACATTGCAAGTTCCACACCACATAGCCGGCCCAAGGTATCCGTGCTTCTCAAGCAACACTCCAGCAACAGGGTTACCAATCAGGAGACCCAATGACGTGAACCCGAAGTTCATTCCCATATGTGTGCCCACCAAGCTCAAATCGGGAGAGATGACGATGACCGCAGGAGCGATAATCGACACCAGTGTTCCCGAGAAGAATCCATAAAAGATACAGACGAGTATGATCTGCGCGGCCGATGTTGCACTGATCCATGAGTATCCAATGATCCCGCAGAAGAACAGCCATGGTGTCATGATATTCAGTGCGCCAGTCTTGTCCGCAAAGAAATTGGGAATTATCCGACCGAAGATCGAAGCGGCGTTGAGAATAGTAAGTAGATAGAATCCGAGATTGGCGTCGACGACGTGATGAGAAATGCCGAAGCTGGATACGTAGTAGAACGGGATATACATCCCCATGAAGCCAAAGAATGTTCCTACGCAAAACAGATCGAATTGGACCTTGTGAAGTACCTTGAAATCGAAGAGAGGTCTCCTTTGTGCCGGAAAGACTTTTGCTTTCATAACTGCAATGGGTACCATTAGAGTAGCGAGCATGATGAATGCGATCACTCTGGTTGTCCATCCGAAGCCAATCTTTGGCTCAAGCTCGTGAAAGATTGTGGGATAGATGATGCCACCTAGATGTGGTTAGAACATGAGCTTCGGAATAGTCGAGAAACACTCACCCAGACTGCTTCCAGAGGCAGCAACACCAGTTGCAAAAGCTCTTCTCGTTTTGAAGTACTGAGGCATGACGGCCACACTTGGCAACATCATACAGCCCACGCCAATTCCCGTCACCACTCCTTGTGCTAAGATCACTTGCCAGTATTCTTTGCAAATACTTGTCATCATCATGCCAAACACCGCTGCGGCCGATCCAAACAGAACCAATCCTCGAAGGTAGCCAGCATCGAATATAGGTCCGGTGATGAAGCCGCCAACGGCAAGTAAGAGGAACGCTTGAATCGAACCAATCCAAGATATTTGCGACGGGGTTTGGGTTTTCAGTAAATTCGCTTCATAGAAGATTTGATAGGCTCCAAAAGTATTCGCAATTCCCCTATCTCTATTAAACCCCCGTTTTAAGACTCGTACAATGGATAGAACGTACCAGGAGTTGAACATGAGAAAGAAAGCCCCAACCACTTGCAGAAGTGCGGTAACAGACTCGCTCTTTTCGCTCTTCTCGTTTTCCACTTGGCCTTCTCCCACAGGCTGTACTTCTTGAGCCTTTTCTTGGTCTTCAACGCTACTGTTGGAGTCCGAGGTAATTTTGTCCTCGACGAGGTCAGAAGGAACGGTTTCCATGCCTGCGTTGCTGCTTGAAGTCATGATGAACCTTTGGAGTTATAAAGTCTGTATGATCGGAGATAAGATTGATTCCGCGAAGTTGTCCTGAGGCCTCATCTACCTCGACCCTGCTCGATATATACTCAAAGGATATCTTGTGATAAGAGGCTCCATTCCACGTTTGTAAGCTCTCTCGGCTTAACAATCAACAATGCGAGATGACTCGGTCCTGAAACTCCAGTGTGAAGCCTTCACAAAGCCCGGGGATTTAAAAATTTCCTAAAGTGATGCTTGATACCGAGCAAAGAAGGCTGAAATGTAAGCAGGTGTGTTGAAAAAAACTGTAGTCATACCGAACAAGGTGGGGGACGGTTCGAGCGGCAACATGCACCTCGGCGTGCTAACCACTTTCGGTTTCTTCTCTCCACTTTCGAGGGGAGTTCTTATTTCCGCCACCAATCAAGATGATTACTATTCACGACATCGAAAGCGCCTGTTATGTCACAGCGGCGGAACCTTGCGCCGTAGCGGATGTACCATGTAAGAAATAACTTCGATTGGGTGAGGTGCTATCAGGTACGAGATTTAGTAGAATAAGGCGTGGTTGCAGTTGCAGCTTCACGAGAGATGACTCCACGGAGATGTGCCTGTGATCTTCATCAACACCTCAACCAGCCTTGGAAGGGCTCAGCTTACCTGCAAAGTATTTGGAACTAAGTAGCGTACTGGCGTCAGCCGTTTCACAAAATTTGGTTGACCCTATTCTGCGAATGTATCACGGTTGAAGAAATCAGGAAGGAGTTCCATAGACTCGGCTGGCGACGCATCTTCTTCCGTTGTGGAGTAGTTTTGGGCAGATTTAACAGCAAAGCTTAATCCGAATTGGCGTCCAATACGTAGGAGAGCTGCTCTTGCTTCGCTTCGCTGCATTTCAGATGCGATTGGACAACGGAGTATCACGGTGAGAGGCCATACGAGGAAGTAGGGGCCTACAGTCTTTGGTAGACCTGTCGTAGAGTTCGCACAATTCAGCGAAGCTGTATAGTACGGCGGTATATCTCCGACAGAAAAAGGAACACTGGCAAAAACGTCGCGAATCATAGCTTGAATTGTGAGTGTTGCTCTGCGTCGAAGTTCAATCATGTCGGCGGGTTCGAGATCTCCCCGAAGATGGCTAGACTTCGCTGCGTCGAGCCTGGCCAAGAGTGCCTGATTGAGTATAATGATACCACCTCGATGCTTATTCCATAAAGATCCCGACCAAAAGCCTCGATATGCGTGATATTCTGTCACGGAAGTGAACTTCCCATCGAGGTGATCGGCGGGGGTATAATGAGCAATCTGATACGGGAATGCAATTTCCGCATCTTCGTTCCACTGACGATTTGCTTGCTCTAGTTCTTCAAAGCTTTCTAAGATCGAACTGTTCCAGATGTGCTCAGGATTGTCTGAACGGATATCACGGAGGGTGCTCGCCCAGAAAACGCTGATGTTGAACATGCTCATCACCATTCGACTGGCCGCAGATGATGAATCGAGTAAGCTGTTGAGTCTCTCGTCTGCGGGACTCGGATGCAAGCCAAATTGGATGTTCTTTCTATTCTGCAGCAGCGTTAATTAGTAGCTAGCAACTTGGGATAATAGCAAATACCACTTGGCAACAAGCAATCTGCAGCAAGGTTGGCCCTTTGCCTTCGTGCAACAACAACGATCCTCTCAGGTCAGCTAACATGCAAAGTCCTTTGGTATGCTGAAAAGAAAAATCAAAGAACGTCGTATTATTGATGCACTATTATCGCACACTCGTCAGAAATTATTTTTAGTGTAAGGACAACGTAGCTGCGGGGTACTCACCTCATAGAGGCCGAGCAGAATTACTGCAGTCATGTTGATATCGCTGGTCGCTCGTGGAGCGGAAGAAAGACTGTTTTTGACTATTCTCAGAGAAGCTCGGTAGAACAAAGTTGCTTGAAGTTCAAGGTCTTTTCGCGCGGTCTTCTGTGCGATGTTTGCGTAGGCAGCTGCTAGAACTGCATTGCCAAGACTGGAATTCTCAGAGTGTCGTCCGTAAAGGTCCGGCAGATAGTCCAGCCACCCTTCGCACATCCCAGAGCAAGACTCGACGATCCAGTCGTGGAAGAACAAGCATATTGCATGTAGCCGAACATCATCTGACAAAATCTTGCGTTCCCGTCAGAATAGAAGGGCAAGGGATTGTAAAGTGGCTCACATTTTGGGGGGAAGGAGAACGAGATGAGGAAGATGATAGCTCCCGTTCCGTCTGTTTGTCTATAGCCCCTCGTTTCTTTTGTGCCTTGGCATGAATGACCTCATTCTCGCTGCGGAAGGCAAGGTCCCATTCACTCGGATATCCAGGGCAGTCTTTGCCAATCTTTTGACATCTCTGGCATCCTGGAAGCGATAAATCGCACTATGAGAACTGTTAACCCAGGTTATGACAGGATAGGACCGGTCTCTTTACCTTGAGCTTCCTCTTCTTGCAGATTACACATCCTACAGTCTTGTGAACCATGCTCTGCCGGCCCTGTAGTGAACGGCGATCACGTGAATCTTGTAGTAAGGGGTCTATTCATAAAGAAGGCGTCGCAATGTTCGTTAAGTAAAGAGAATCTCTAACGCGGAGAGGAGAATGGACATTTCAAATCATGATTGTGGTGTTGTCTTAGAGCGTGATGTGTCTGACGGTAAGATTTTTAATCAAGACAAGATTCGGCTGGCGGCAGGCATACTAACGGCACCCCTGAGAAAGCCTAAAGTCCCCCCTCTCCACCTGCCCAATCCCCGCAGTCATCATGTTCCAGTCACTTACGGTCCTCGTAGTGGACATGAAAAACGGCGCTGCAGTAAGAAATAAGGTACAATAGGATAATTCAAGTGCAGCATGCATTTATTTGTCTCCCAAAAGCTTCGTATTTCAAGAAATATCAGGATCTTGGAACCCCAAGATACTTAACTTCTATTTCCTTAGAGCTCAACTCTCTTGTCAGAGATCAACCGAGTACAAAAATAAGAGCGTTGAGTTGATGGCAGATTTCATGTCTCCAACGGATAGATTAATGACATACATTTGCAGAGAGCAATTGCCGACGAAAAGAACAATGGAAACAAGAATTGCAAGAATCATGAGCGTCGCGTAAAGCAACCACTGGTTGACAATCCAATTTTACTATTCCCTCGTCGTTCGATGTGAGAGTGAAAATTTTGAATTTTTCGATCTTGGGTGCCCTAATTTTATGAAAGAGAAGAAGTAAATCCATTTCATGCTTTTGTGTCAAACACACCTGCGTCACGCATACCTCCTGGAGTCATGATACGAATCGGAAACCCCTCCACAGCCTTCGCAGGGCAGGGATACACCATAAGTGCAGCGATTGCAGACTTTGCAATGCCACTATACAATTTGTCAGTATTGTTTCTTAGACTGCAGAAGGGGTCGTTGCAGTTGAGGCAGTGAAGGGATTAGTATTGCCGTATTTTTTCATACGCCCCACTTTGTAATACGTATAGCTAATACGGTACGGTCACTCTATAATACGTATAGGCTAGTGATATCTCTTCTAATACGTACTATATGAAATAATACTGCTTATCACGGCTAGTATACTGATTCTATACTATATAAGCTACACGTGATGAAAATAGCCACGTGAAGTACTAAGGCACTTAGAGCCTCTCGGCCACCCCTCCTACTCCTTCTATTATTATTAACAACACTACTTTCTTAGAAGTCATTGAAAACGCGCGTTCCTTATCAATATCAAAGCCCTCTAAGCACGCTATAAGCTCTATGACTTTTTTAAATGGAGTTATTAAGTAAAACACCGACTATTTCCACCAGCGAGGACGCGTCGATTCTCACGCGCCCATACGCCTTCATATCCACGATTTCCATCCACGGCATCCATAACGCGATCAAAACTATCGATCTACGGGCTCGACCGGTCGAAATACCCTCAGATCCTTTAGCTAAAGCTTAGAATAGAAGAATATCGAAGAAGTGATACCCTATAGAGAAGATAATAGCTATACGGATCAAATCCACGAATCTACGCGATTAGATGGCATAAACGATCTACGCTATTAATATTCGATTTAGTTCTACTACTTATAAGTTAAATTAATAGGCATATACTAGAGAAATGCCGACTAGAAGGGACGGAAATTAAGTATAATACTAGCTATAGATTTAACTCTTTAGCTCAACTTTCTTTTATAAAGTTAAGGGGAATTCTCTAGGATACTTCGTTTTATATATGTCTCCCCGTAAATTAGAGGTACTACCCTAGAATTTTTTAGATAATTAATAAGGTAGAAAAGGGGGTATTATAATAACTAATATTTTTATTTAAAGTCCCTAATATCTATAATATACTTTACTACTAGTGTGTTAAATGAGTAGAGTAGAGTAGAGTAATAGGTATTACTCTACTCTACTTAATAAAATAAAGCGTTACTCATACTCTACTCTACTCTACTCTAGATTACTTAGAGTAACTCAGAGTAGTATAGAGTAGTAGTACACGTGACCCGGAAAAACTCGGTCCGGGACGCTCTAGCCTAATCGGGGAGTGCTTCTCGGCTAGGGCTCCCTCGTCTAACTAACTTAGTCACGACCCTAGTCACGCTACTATGAGAATAGTTAGTCTTTTATCTATATAGAACTAGTATTTAGCTACTCCTCTATATTTATTAGTTTAAAATTACTAAGGATTAAGTAGTTCTTTAGTTATTACTACCTAAACCCCTAATTTTAGTCACGTGAATACTACTTCCTACTACTCTAGAGTAATCTAGAGTATTACTCTACTCTACTCAAAAAAATTCAAAAATCTATTACTCTTACTCTACTCTACTCTACTCTACTTATTACTACTCAGAGTAACTTGAGTAATATAAGTAATCCTTTAACACACTATTTACTACTCACTCTCCTTTATATATCGATTTCTAACCCCTTACTTTCTATTACAACTACTTCCTTTTAACCTTATTATTTTACTACTATACTATTATATTTTTATCATCCTAATAGCCTCTTAAAATAGTGTTAACAACATCGATCCGGCTCTTATAACTAAAGATATAATTATTATTAATTATCCCTTAGATTAAACCTACGCTTTACTGGCTCCGCCTTAAACAACCTCCTCTCTATTATCTACACCTTTATCTATAACTCTATAGTCTTCCCTAATTAATACTATACCACGCCGTCGATTTACTTAGGTCTAGAAACATATACCGGATACTAATCCGTAGACGATTTATAAAGATATTAATAGTAAGATCTAGTAGCGGTGCTAGTATTATAATAAGGTCTACCTTAAATCTAGTAGAACTTATATTATCTCTCACCACCTTTATACTTTCTATCGAATTACTAAATAGTTAGTACGCGAAGAATAGCGAGCCCGGGTATATAGTTCTATTAAATAAGCCTTTACGAATACTAAATAGTCTTATAGGTTTAAACGTCGACGTGCTATATTCGATTATAGTAGGGACGATCACGATTTTAATATAAAGATAAGTAAGTTAATTTTAGTATAACCTTCTAGTTACTCTAGTTACTATATACTAATTTTTACTCCCTTAGATAAATATATTATCGACCCTCAAATCACTAAACTACTTATTGTCCGCCTATTCGCACGTTATAACCTCTCCCTAAACTTAATCGAATGCGACGAATTCCGAGCCTTGCTTACTTACTTAAATAAAGACGTGGAGATATAGATACTAGGAGATAGAAAGAGTATTACGAAGTGGATTAAGCGTATAGTAGAGGAACAAATCGACTATTAGATCACGACTATCTTAAACGTCAAAAGTAAGATATACTTATAGATCGACGGTTAGAAAGCCCCTAATAATACCTCTATTTAGGCTATAGTGTAGTGCGGCTAAGAGTACTTATAGGATTTCGTCGATTTTTCAGTTTTTTCCTTAGCGAGTGTCACGTGCGCAAAGTCTAGCCTTAGCTCATGTGACCTTACCTTCACATAAGGGCTTTAGCTCACTCTTAGTTTAGTTAATATAACCTTCTTTCCTAATAACAAGACTTCGTATTCGACTTTATCCTTTGACTTTACTTCTACTTTATATATATTATCGTTTTTGCCTTACTTAGTATTCTACGTATAAAAGTATAAGGGATTTTGCTTGCTATGTTTCCCCCCCTATAATAGGTGCCACTTTTTTAGGGCACGATAGGACTATGAAATCGATTCTACTCTCTCTTAAGGAGATCTTTAATTAGTACATAGGTGCTAATTAGGCGGTTATAGTAATAGATATAATCGATAAGTACGGTTTTGTAGAGAATCTTAGCTATTACGTTATGGATAATACTACAAGTAATAATACTCTTATATAGGAGCTCTTAAACTATTAGTCTTACCCCTTGTATTTTCGCTTTTAGTAGCCTCGGCTAATTAAGAGAGTAGTAATAGAGGAGAGGCATAGAATTGACTACGATCTACTTTACTATTATATTCGCTATTCTAGCCATATTATTAACTTATTTAGTTAGGACTTTATATTCGTCGAAGATACTAAATACTTAACTAAAGATAATAATATATAACTTTAGCTTTATAATATCTCGATCCCTATAAAGAAGGCTATGAAGCTATAGAGGAAATTAGGGCCCCTTGGTAAGTACTATGATTTTATTACTTCTATTATAGTATTATTATAACTCCTTTAAAAATAGCTTAAGATTATAGGACGCCGGCTACTAAGAGATAATTTAACTTAGTAGGGTTTATAGGAATATATAATTTCGGTGTTTATTACGCTAAGAGAGTATTATAAGAAATAGTAGACTAGATATATAAACGAGTTTCCTACTTTTATTAAATTAAGCACTAATAACTAGGACTAATTAGTTAGACTTTATAAGTTTCTTAAGGCTCTAAATAACGTAACTAAATTCTTAAAAGGCTTATACACAACTCTAGAATAAGTCCTACTAACGATAGAGTTTATTCTTAAGTATTTTAAGTAGGGGAAGGTATATTAATTTAGTTTTATCGATTTCTTATATTTACTCGTTTTAGCTAAAAAGCTCCCTAGCCCCTAAATCGACGTCTATATTTAGTCGGTTATTAATAGATAAAAGTTAAACTATACTAATAACCCCTTTCTTAGGCCTTGTTATAATGCCGGCTGGGCGAAGCTAGATAAATACTATACTCTTACTAGAAAGACGCCCGCTTACGTCATAGCTATTATTCTTAATCCTACGCAAAAATGGTCGTACTTTGAAGAGTAGTGGGGTCTAGAATATCCTAAATAGTTAGTCAAGTAGAAAGTAAAGGTAGAGGACTTCTAGACGAAATCTTATAAGGTAAAGGCTAAGGATATTGATAGCGATTTCAGCCCGAACTCCTCTTAGGAACTCTTAAAAAACACTTACGTGGCTCACTTATAGATAAAGAAGCTTATAAAGGTAGTAAAAGACGAGTATACTTAGTATCTATTACTTCCTCCTATTGATGACGTTAAGGATCCTCGTTCTTAGTAGCTTGAAACCACGTAGTAGAAGTTATATCCTTATCTTAGTCGAATGGCCCTTAATATACTCACTATTTTTATAATGTTAGCTGAAGCGGAACGTACCTTCTTAGGGTGTAAATAATAAATGACGGATCGCCGAAATCGAATGTCGGTAAAGGTGCTTGAGTAATTAGAGTTGTTGAAGTCTTGGATGAAGCTAGAGAACTAGGAGGATAGCGTTATTGAAGACCCTGAAGGCACTGAATGGGACGGTATTGATGAGTGGACCAAGCCTTGGTGGAGTGGAATTTGATTTTTCTTTATATTTCTATTTACTCACTTTGAATGCGGTACTCTAATTGGCTAGGAGGAGGGGAATAGCACCTAATAGGGTAATTTCGGCTTCAGTTTTAGTTATAGATGGTATTTAATAGGCTTTTGGGTAGGCTGTTTCCTGTAAAATTCACGTGTTCGTACTCCTTTCAATATTTAGTATATTTTCAGTGATGCCGGAATTTATCATACTGTACGCTATACGTACCGCTATTAGTGACACTATACGGAGTGGATATCAAAGGCATCAATATCAGCCCCCGTAATACGGGCGTATACTAATCCCCACACTGAGTTGAGGAAACATGCTCGCTCTGTCATCTCCGAGAAATAAATGTCGATGCAGTATGGAAATAAGCTTACCTCTCTCCAGTCATTGCATTCTCTACAAACATCACAATGAATGGTGCAATGATCCTCCTGCCAATTGCCACGACAGAAAGAGTAGAACCACATGCCGGAGTATTCCTCGACCCCAAGCCCAGCTATGAACAACTTCTTGGTTAAAGCACCTCTCTGCTCGCGTGTCAGATCGGGCTTTTTCCATTCTTTCGCCCAATTCCCCATGTCCTCGTCCATATCATAGTTGAATACATCATCCTTGGGCGGCACGGTGAGTGAACGTCCGGGAGGCACACCCAGAAGTTTGCAGCGGAGCTCATCCACCAGAACATCACTCTCGAAATTGATGGTACTCTGCTTCGACTTCTCCAGGCTATTTTTCAGATAGGTGAGGAAGCACGGGCTTGCTCGAACACTCCTTGCCGAAAAATGCGGCGATGCCAGCCAAAGGGTTGATGCACTTGGCACAGGTACAGGTCGAGGAACAGCCGGCGCCGTTCTCGAGGCATTTGCAGTCTGCAGTCCTGCAACCGGTGGCGCATTTGCAGTGGATTTCTTCGGGCGTGGGGTGCTCACGCGTTGCCTGGAAGGCCATTCTGCCAGTAGTGAAGGGGGAAAATTTGAAGGTGACTTGCCTCGGTCACTTTCGTTTCAGAGTCCCCTCTGTGCTCCTCGAAGTCTGACATATCGCCGTAGTCCGTCAATGCAATTGTGCCGGTTTGATAGAGGAAAACGACACTCTCTGGAGGAATGGCTTCTTGTGTAAACCAGAAGCAGCGAGGCGCGGAGAAAAGCATTTAACGCGTCGGCCCAGAAACGCGAAATGAGACGCGTTCTCACGGGAACAGGATGGCTCGTGCAAACCGCAAGGACAATCTATCGCAATAAAAGAAAGGGAATTGCGTATGTATGTGAATTGACCTCTGTTGCTGTGAGATGATAGGCATTTTATATTTATTTCAATGCATTGGATATACATTTCCAAAGCGGTTTCACAATCTCCGGTGTCGAGATTCTGGAAGATGATTTTGGCGTAATTGTTCAACCCGTTGGCCACTTCTTCGTGGACTGGTGGTAGCAATCTTCTCCTGATCTCGAGGCTCTTGTCTATGTACTTGTGTGCTTCTTTCATGTGACCGCGCTCACCTTCCATCTCCCCAAGGGAGTTCGCGAGGTTAGCGTAGATGAGGCCTTCCCTTGTCATTACAGAGCCATAGAGCAGTCCTCATGAGCTCGAGTTCTTCTTCCCAGGCACCGCGTTCCATCAAGTACCTAGCGAACGATGAAAAATCAAAATTGTGTCAATTGGGGGACGGATTATTTGACGTGACAATTAATAACCTATATCGCTTACTTAAGTCTTATTTAGTTCAATGAGAACTGCTTCCGAAGCCCCAACACTTATATAGCCCGTGTTATAATTCTCAACTATTATATTTCCAACCGCCAAACCTGTATCAAAGCTCTGCCCAGCCCAAGTGACGTTGCCGGTCGCGTCACTACCTACACCAGCAAATCTTCTTACACTTATCCTTTGACCCAAGATATCAGAGACATCTATATCCTGAGATACCGGCCTGGTCGTCGTTGAATCATAAAACTCAAGGTTTAGCGCTATGACTTTCTGTATTGTGTCACCCGAGTAAAGGGCATACAATGCTAACGTTTCGGATTCAAATGCTGATAGCTCTTCGATCTTGGGATCTGTGATGTTCCCAATAGCATCCGCGATGAAGAGTAAGGAATAATATCTATTACTCCGTCAGTGCTCAAACGACATGTCATGATTGAGAGTGGCGTACGTGGGCCACACAGTTGCAGGCGTATTATTGTAAACCACAGGTTGCCACATAGAATAATAAAAAGGGGTGCCGGCGTGGAAATACACGCTCTCCATTCCTAAAACTCCACCGTGTAACATATAGTCTATTGACCACAGCGCTGCGCCAAAGCTATTAGAAACTCCTTCCATTCCATGACAGGAAACGCTTCCTGTTTCACCCATCACAAAAGGGATTGACTGTGAGTTTGCGGCTGCGATTTCAGTTGTCCACTGTGAAAAATACTGGATGGTGTTGATATGATTCATTAGGTTTGGCAAGGAAACTAGTGCTGCTCGTGTTGCTGTGCTCAATTGTCAGTAAATTCAAAACAGGCATTAGAAAGAGTATACCCACCGTCGCAAATTGAAAAAGGATAAGTATGATCAGACAAACTGGTCACAATTCCCAATGCGGCGGGAACTCCCATCTCACTCAATTCCACCAGAGAAAAATTGCCCATGTAAATAGGTTCTTGCGCCAGAGCCCCAAGCTGCAGCGATAGAGACTTTTTGGTGACATTCTGGATTTGTGATATCCAATCCAGAACCTGCTGAGCATAAATCTGCACATTCCACCCATCCGGTCGTTGAACATTGTAGAAATCCGGTTCGTTCCCTAACTCGAAGCTTCTGAGCCGCTCCGGCTTAAGATACCTCTCCGCTGCCACAACTTCAGCAAGAGGAAACTGAACATCATCCTGTCCCAGGTTGAGGCCGAAAATGAACTGCTGTTTCGATGGGACATTGTTGTTCAACACATCGAACAAGCCTTTGCCGAACGTTACGTTGACAGCTTCAGCATTCCCTGGTACGAAAACATTCGCCAATGTTGAGGTACAATTCTCGCAATATCGGGCTACGTCTTGAGTATGCCCCCCGATACGGATGACAGGCGGTGTTCCGAGTCGATCCTCGACGTTTTGGAGTAGTTGACGAGAAAATGTGTTTGGCGAACCAACGTCGCCAAGATAGTCGAGGATGTAGCAGAATTCTATGGACAGAGCTCCGATTCCGCGGGAGATTGGAATGGGGGATCCATTACTTTGAATTCGAGTGGGGTTGATGATATTTGTTGGTGTGGTAGCAGCAGAAGTTTGATAAAGCGAATAAATGAGAGAGAATATTGCAAGGGGTTGAGATTTTTGCATATACATTTTGACTTGCGACTACTATTGTATTTGCTGCTTGCCAACTTGAAGTCCGCTACGAGAGATCTTGAATATTTTAAAATAAATAAGTTCGGGGCGGAGAATCATCATCTGCATTCTTTAGTTATTCCGGTGGATCATAATTGAGCCTATATTGACTCTACCCCGCTTCGCCCTGAGGAACGGAACGCCACCGTCCACCACTCGCGCGGATATCCTCAGCTTAAGTCGGAGTGGGGATTGCTGGGGTCCGAAGACGGGGATGGATTTTGCTAAGATTTAAGATTCGTCGCAGTAGCAGTAAAATGCTTTCCTGCCAGAAAAAACGAACGAATACGCAAACCAAAACACGGTTCGCTATCGGCTCCGCTGCGGCCAGTTACCGCCTTCGCTTACGACTTTTCTATCAACTTTCAACTTGAATAATTTTCTACACTATAATAATTAATGTATGACCTCTTATAGGGCATTAATTCATCTGTTATATTATAAGTATATGACGTCTGTTTTACTTTTATAAAGATACCATAAATTAAAAGGAATTAGAAATTTAAGAGTTTTGGTGCTCCTAAGATTTAAGCGAAGGGCGTAACTGTGTCGGTTACGTCCCAAAGTCACGTAAATTATAGGATAAGTCAGATTTAAGGATAATAATAATACTAATTCTAATATCTAAAGAACTAAGAGTGGCCGACTAAAGGGAGGCCTTATATACTATTAATCGGAGCTAGTCTCAAGTAGGAGAGTAAGGGGAAGCTATATACGTAATATTAACTAATAGACCCCCCTAGGCTTTAGTGAGAATCATAACGCCTAGCCTTCCTTTTAAGCTATAATATTTAGTAGCTCTTATCCTATATTAGGTCTATTAAATACTCTTAGATAATAGATAAAATCTAAGTAAGTATAGAGTATATCTTTAAGGAAATAATAAGAATATAGCTTATATAATAGTAACTTCTCTATTAATAACGTCCCTTTTTCCTTTAAGGTTTTAGCTTATCTACTAGCTTAGAATTAAAATCAAGCCTCTTTTTATTAACTCTCTTATTATTATTAAGCTTCGATTAGCCTAAGTTCACGGGCTTTTTAATATTTATAGGGATATAGAAGTATTATCTATTATTCTAGTTTAGTTTATAAAAATTATAAGAAAAATAATTAAAAGAATAGAAGTTCTATATAGTTACTATCGACTATTTAGTCTAGAGATTATTCTATAAAAAGCTTTATAGGTAATAAAACTAGTAGAAGAGAGAATATATATATTTATTTATAGATTATATATCCTAGGAATATAGTTCTCTCTATTATAAAATCGTTATCTAATTAGGGGTATTTTTAATATATACTCTTTTATTATTTACGTCTTTATTATTAAGGTTTTATTAATATATTTTAGAGTACCTCTAGCCTATATAGGGGATAAAATTATATTTTAGGAATTAGATAAATTATTATAGATAATTAGAAGGAAAATCGTCTAGGCTTATTATTAGCCGAGCTTAGTCCTTATAAGGTAGCGTTAACTCTTTTTAAAAAGGATAAAGGAGAAAGATAATTAAGATAATCGTATATATATAGGAAAAAATAATAATAAAAGATAGTAGCTAAAAATAGTAGCTTATTTATATAATAGCTCTTACCTTTTTAAGACAGTTCTATTACTTTAGAGCTAGCTCTAAAACTATATAAGAGCTCTTAGCTTATTTATACCTCTCTTTCCTCTTTATTATCTTTATTACTCTTATTCTAACCCCCTAGTTTAGGCGTAGTTAGCTGATAGACGCGAGAGCTAATATCGACTATATTAATTATTTTAATAAAGATATTATAATATTAAATAGTAAGTAGTTTCGTTAGTCCGTCTACTACTATTTTAGTTATAGATTACTATTCGATCTAGATATTTCCTTTTATAGTTTCCTAGTATAACTAGTACTATTAGATATCCACGTGTTTAAGCTTAGTTACTAGTTTTAGTGAGTCTTTTAGGAATAGGCCTATAGTTTAGAGGTTATTATAGTAGGCTATAAGTAACTAATTAATATTAAGATTAATATTATTAAAAAATCGTGCCTACTAAAGCATCTAGGAGATTAGGTAAGCGATTACTAATAGTTTGGCTTCTATAGTTAATATTATAACTATTAACTAAAGATAGCTAACCTAGTTAAAGAGACTATTAAAGAGCTTAAGTATATATTCTTCTAAGCTCTTCCTAGTAAGTTTATTATCTATGAAAGTAGTATTACTTATAGCTATAAATACTAGTAATAAGTCTTAATCGTGACTCTTTTAATATTTATTAGTCGAAGCTAAGAAGACTAGTTTTAATATAATATCCCTATTATACTTGAGGGCTAAGAACTTAGTATCTTCTAAATAGTTAATATATTAGTAAGCGGCCTCGAGGTACCTAGGCCCTAGATTTTTAAGGTTTTAGGCTAAGTATTTAGTATAAAAAGCAATATCTAGCCTAGTAATAGACGCCGAGTAAGTTAAGGAACTAATAACTTAAGAGTATAGCTAGATTTTATTATTAGTAGCTATTCTAGTATATAGTAATAATAGTAGAATTACTATTAGGGTTTTTAATAATTAAATAGCTAAACTAGTACGTTAGAACCTTTTACTAATTTTAGTAATATATAAGTCTTAGTATAACTAGAGTTTTCATACTTTTTAATCTCATATAACTTAAATTCTAAGGAACTACTTTAGTTCCCTTATCTCTTATATCTTAAAGGCCTTTAGGAATTTAGTACGAAATTCCTAGTAGACTAACTAGTTATTAGGGTAATATAAGACTATAAAATCATTAATATAGAAGAAGATAACTAACTTACTATTAGTATATAAATAAGGGCAGTCAAGTACTAGTTTTAGACCAAGTTTATCTAGATATTTACATATAAGGTTATACTATAATAATAGGGACTTAGGGAGACTATATAAGGCACAGATTAGTTAAAGGCAATAGCCTTTAACTTAGAAACTATTAGGATATTGAATATAAACTAGTTTATTAAGAAAGGCGTTATAGAACGCGTTTACTATATTAAACTAATAAATATCTAGGTTAAAATATACTATAATTACTATTAGTATATAAAAAACTCATATAGCTAAAGTAGTCACATATATATCTTATAAAGACGCTTTTTATAGATCCCCATATACTACTAACCTCGATTTATATCTTATAAGGTATTTATCTTTATTAGTTTTATATATATAGACCTATATAAGTAGTAGAATAAACGCGGTTAGTCCTTTAATTAGAACTAACTTAAATATACCTTTATCTTATAAAGTCGCGTATTCTAACTTTTAATCTTACTTAAAGAGGGTACTATATAGATATATATTAAGTTCCCTTTACTTTTTAGGAGATAGTAAGAGGTCTTTAGTATATATTTTTGGAATTATAAAGGTTATACTAGCTAAGAATAAGGAGTAGTAATAGGTAAACTACTAGTTTATAGGCTCCTAGAATAGCCTCTTAAATATAAAAGCCGCTAACTTACGAGTCTACTTTCCTTAGATAATATTAGATATTAAGGTACCCTTTATTATACCCGTCTTTAATTCCTAATTAGGATAAGTAAATAGGTTTATAGGACGTTCTAAATTTAGAAGTATTAGTATTAATATTAATATTAAGGCTAGTTTATATAATATTAGCTCCTTAACTATATTAATTTAGTTAAGTATATTCGTGCTTTCTAGCTTAGTTAAGGTAGAAGAACTTTCTTCTATTAATTAGAGCCTAGTTATAGGTAAAATAGTTATTACTTAACTTAATTCTAGGCTATCTCTTAGAGTTAGAAGTATATAAGCTACTAGCTAATTATTATCTTAATCTTCAATAATAATAGTGTCTCTATACTTCTTAATTATAGTTTTATACGTGAGTAATAGTATAGGAGTCTCTTATTTATTAACTATATTATTAACTTCTAAAGATAGTAAATAAAGCGTCTAGACAATTTTAGGGGTAGCCTCTAATTAGTTCTTAGTAGGGCTATACCTTTTAGTTATATTAAAAATTATATCTCTTATTAAAATAATAGTGTTTACCTTTAGGTACTATATTTAGAAGATATTAATAGAATTGTACTCGACTAAATATCTAATATAGGCTTAGTGGTTTAGTCGTGCCTCGAGTTTTAGCTACTTTTTAATATACGTATAAGCTCGATATCTATATAGTACTAGATAGTTTAGAGATAGTTTTAGTACTAGATTACTGAGATACTATTCTATAAAACCGATTAGTGTAAGCTATTTTAGTGATCTTATAAGAGATCTATTTAGTAAGTAGGTAGCGTAGGAGTATACCTCTAGCTAGAGCTTTTTAGGTAAATTTGCGGAATTATATATATTCTATGCCCTATTAATTAGGACCCCCCTAGATCTCTCTATATTACTATTTTGGGCTTATGTATTAGGTATAGACGACTCTATTAAGAAGCCCTTTTAACTAATCTAGCTAGTAAAGCTATTACCTATTCTAATAGCTATTTCGCCGTCTCTATATAGAATACGTACTTTAAGACTATAACGCCGTTCGACGTATTTAGTTACGTGTTTAAAGTAGGGTAAAATATAAGCTTCGCTAGTACCTAAAATATAGTATATAAAGTATATATAAGAAGTCGAGTATATAAAATAAAGCACGTGGTTCTCGCCCTCTAATCTATTAAGCATTGAGATTAGATCCTAATATAGACGCTAAAATGGAATTATATAATATAATATAGGATACTTATATAATACTCTTTTAGTATTATTTAAATAGTATTCCTCGTACTTTAGTTCTAATAGAGTATCTAATAAAAATACTACTCCTTAGCACTAACTTTTAAGATACTAAAGGGCTTTAGAATATAAGTGGCCTATTATCTTATACTACTAATTAAATATAGCTATATTTTATAGTCTTAGCTTATATATAGAGTAAGCTTTAAAGCTTATATAAAGTTCTATAAGTTAGCCTTCTAACTTTATTACCTCTTAATATTCTAGAACCTACTAGTCGAATAGAATTAGTATATTAGCCTAGTATTTACATTCATCCCTATAGACGAGTATATTTAACTAGTTATCTTAATATATCTTATAATAGTTTAGAAACTTTAGTAAGATTACTAAAGTATAGAAAGTTAATATAAAGGGGGTATTATTAAATATTATAACCCAGCTATTTAGAAAACTATCTATTTAGATAATAAGACTAAGTATTCTATAAGCCTCTATAAGTACTAGTATATCCCTTATATAAATAAAATTATCCTTATAATTTTAGGGTAGCTAAAGACTATTAAAGTAATCTCTTTAGTTCCTAATATTATAAGTAGATCCGGAGTCTAGAATAATACTATTCTAAAGAGAGTAGTTAGAAGCGTAAGCCTCTCCTAGAATACTAAAGGCACTTAACTTAATTAGTTAAACTAAGGTTCTATATATTATAAAGCTAGATAGACTACCTAATCTACTATTCTACTTTACTATACTAGAATTAGTATTTATACTTCCTAATTAGTAGGAAGGAGTTACTATAGGATTTAGTCTTATAGTTATCTTTACTTCTTCCTAGAACTTTTATATCTTCTAAAACTTATATAATTTTAGACTAAGCTTTAAGATAGTATTATCGACTTTCTATTAGATAGTATAATTAGGCTTCTACTTGCTTAGACGCTTTTTAGGGATAATATAGTAGTAAGTTAATAGTTTATAATTTATCCTATAAAGGTATAGATATTAAGTAGGTATTCCTTTAGAATCCCTCCCTTAGAAGGTTACCTAAAATACGCTATAGTATAGAGTAGGTAATATTCGTGACTCTCTTAGTCTCCTAAGATCCCTAAGCTCCTTAACTATCTCCCTAAAATCTAGCTTATTTAGACCCTTTTCATTAATCTTTAATAGCTTTTAGTCCTAATTATTTACGAAGCTAGAGTTAATTTTAAGTAACGCTAAGGTAAGGGCGAAATATAAGTAGAGCCCCTTAACTTCTAGTAAGTTGAAGTTAACTACTTCGTTATAAGCTAATTCTAAATTATAAAGCTACTTAGTAATAGTAGTTCCCCTCTTTAGACGCTAAATAGCTAGATACTAGGCCTTAGTAACTTTATTACGTCTTACTTAATTAGAAGGGGTAAATTATATATATAGGCTCTAAAGTATTTTAGCTACTTATTTATAGTTCCTTATATACTAGAAATTTCGGCATAAGATCGTGGACTAGATATAGGCCTAAAGATCACTTATTACTTCTATCTTTTTATTATACGTTTATAAGTCGTAAAGGTAGATATTCTATTTAAGCTAGAGTTGTGTTTACTTAGCTACTATTAAGTCTAAGTATAATATTTTAGCTATTAGAGCTTATACTCCTTTAGTAGCTAGTATTACTAGTATTCTAAGTGATTTTAGTATTAGTTTAACTAGTATCTTAAGAACCTTTAGCTCCCCTAGTTAGATCTTAGGATTAACGTAGTCCTAAAGCTAGAACTTATTAGCTATAATTTAGATAACCTCGAGCTATAGAATATAATTTAAGTCTTCGTCTAGAACGACTAGTATTTATATAATAATAGTAGATATCTTTTAGATTATTTAGTTAGTTTTATATATGAAATCGATTTAGCTATAATACTAGTTTCCTAGGATCTATAGCTTAGTTTATAGATTAACTAATAGTTTATTATATAGCGGATATTATATAATTAAGTACTTTTTACACGGAGATAAATTCGTAGTTGATATAAAGGGGTTTTAAGACTTCCTAATTATAGAATCGGTACGGTTCATAGTTTGTAGTAGAAGCTATATGCTAGGCTAGGCTCATAACTATCGATTATATCCCGAAGTCACGTAAATCATAGGATAAGTCAGATTTGAGGATAATGATGATACTGATTCTAATATCTAAAGAACTAAGAGTGGCCGACTAAAGGGAGGCCTTATATACTATCGATCGGAGCTAGTCTCAAGTAGGAGAGCAAGGGGAAGCCACACACGTGATACCAACTAACAAACTAGCCGTAGCGGAACGGATATAAACCCTTTACTACCTTTACCCACATACTTTAGGTAGTATTGTTTTAATCCCCAAATCCGGGATAGTAATATTGCTATTTTTAGGGGTCGGAACACTAACATTAAGCGAGTACTATAAGGGCGAAGCGATGGACTTGAGTACCCCAGAACCAGACGGCAGAACAGTATCAGGGTAGGCCCAGAACGGGATGCCAGGGTGCCGGATGAACCTAAACAGCTGCGACTCTAATCTGAGCAGCTATATGGAAGAATATATAAAGCATTCCTGTTAAAAGCTAAACCCGACGACTTGAATACCGTTGCTCAGCTAAGCGTAAACCATTCCAAGTCTTCCACAGCTTCCTCCCTTGGAAAAGCTTCTCCATCCATAATACCATGCACGTAACAAGGTCCAATAATCTTAAAGGTACTACCCGTGGCTCTCAAAACAAAAGGTAGTTTTCCGCCACTTAGAACGACAATTTGATCATCAGCAGATGCACTTATTGGCACCAGAGCCAAATGCAAATTCACTGTCGTACTCAGACACCTTCCCCATAACAAGAACTCAGCCCTATGGGTGTATGAAAAGGCCATTTCATCTTCGTAAAGATCTTTTGCGACCTCCTCCAGAGGATTACTAGATTGCAAAATCTTGAGCCAAGTTTCAAATTTCTTTCGATATTCACCCGGTGCCAAGCGTTTCCAGGCCGCATTATTGTCCCAGCATAACGTATGCAGCAGAACATCTGTAATACTTTCTCCTGTCGGGTATGATTGTAGGAAAAAGGCCAAGTCGGTCCATTGACGCCACAGACGGGTGCACTCGAGGCGGTTATACTCCAGCGTATCTGGAAACTCAGGTACATGCTTCACGACATCAACCCTTTTCCCTTTCAATTTCAGAGTTTGGTCGTCTCCAGATTCCTCATACACAGCATAAGAATCGTTGGCAGCCTTGAAGCCTGCCACTGAGTAATATTCCAGTGGCGTATGGTTCCAGGACGGTGCCCATGATGGCAGATCCGGTTCTGTTGCCACGCAGCTGTAGCATGTGGATAGAACATCCAGCGTCTTGGTCTTGATGATTATTTTTCGAGCAACATCGCCATACACGTCTGCTACAGTCTTGCGATAGTCTGGAGCAGGAAAGATGTTCTCCGGGTCTGATTGAGGATCACCGAAAAAGCCCTGTATCCCATATATCTTGTCTCGTGGATCAGTTGCACAAAGATTGCGAGTGTTGTCGAGGATCATAAGTGCCTTTTGTCCTGGTCCTACATTTCTGGACGTGTAGTCGCTCTGAAGTTGAGTTCTCTTGACGAAGTCTCTCATGACAAAATGGCAGAATGTGCTACACACGAAATTTGCGCAGAATTCGTGTTCATCATCAGACTTGCCTGGATGATTTCTCACCAGTCCGTCGATGATCATCTCCACCTTGTCAAATGTCACCGATTGACTTCCACATAAGAGAACAGCCGATTGTGCGAGGGAAACCTCCTGCACTGCCCATAACCGAGTCCACCAAGGCCGATGTAGGATCTCCCATAGTCCTCGAACTGACGGGGAGAATGCAGCAACACCGTGACCCCAAAATGCTATTCGCTCCTTTACCACCTCCTGGTAGAGTGTCCCATCTCGTGGATTTTGGCCCGAATCTTTACTTCCCTGAAGTTCAATCGCGAATTTGTCAAGGAATTCCATTCCCAGATCATTTATGGGTCGAGAAGTTTCTTCATCTAGAGTGCAAGACGCCTCGCCAATCCACAAAGCAACCCAGAGCGCCTTTTTGTAAATCTGGCGCATCTGTGGGACCTGAAGACTCTTTTCGTCGTCGTCGGATTGGTTGATGCAAATTGCATCAATCCAGAAGTCAAAGGATTTTTCAACTTGGCGTATTCTTCGAAGTGCAGCCTCACAATTCGCCGTAATTTTGATGATAGCCCCATCGCATTCCACCTGTTTAGACAATGAACAGTCCCCACCCTCTGTAGTCCATGTGTAAGACAAGGCTGCGAACTCGACAGAGACATCTAGAGAGACTTCCCGGAGTGATATATGGATAGGTGTTCCGTATGATGCAGCGGGATGCAGGGTCAAAAGCCGTACTGAGTGGAGTCCTTGAAGCGGAGCATAGTTGTACTCTGTCGGAGACGATAAAATTTCGTCGTCCATGGCCGATTGGGCACATCAAAGTTGAATCTTGCTCAGCGCCTTCTCGTGCTGCTTAGGCAGATTGAACTAGAAGTGATTAATAATGAAGGCCTTGAGAGGTAGCTTTGCATAGCATGTTACCTTGTGGAGTTTTCAACCGTGCGAGGCTATACAACAGCGGCCATAAAGTACCCGTCTCAAGAACGCTTAAAATTGGCTTAGGCTCTTCCAGCAAATAAAGTCCAGTCACGGTATCTAGGACAGAAAGACCCGAGAAGGATTTAAAGTTATTGTTGTTTGCCTGACGACCTTTAGGAGTTTCCACTTGAATTGCAAAGAGTATCAGACTTTGATCAGGCAAAAGTGGTCCGATACACCAACTGTGAAGGACTCTTCGTGCTCGTGTTTCAAAGAACTTAACCAAGATGAAATAATGTCCAAATTTGGTCCTGTCAGAATTTCACGTAAAAGACGATAAAAGACGATAGAATCGATAATCCTAGAACGGGCCGTATATTAAGGATGGATGGTTTACACGGCTAGGCACCACTCTCTTAGGCGCTGAACAGCTTACTAAGCACTCCAAGAACGCTAAATCTGACAGGTCTAAGCAAGTTAACCAGGGTTGCTCAAGGCAGGACGGGAATATATTTACTGAGGATTTGAGTTTTTAATGTATGAACATTGCAAGATATTAATAATCGTTTTTACGTCATAAACGATGCATTTCAATCTTCAGTGTACTCGAGATATTTGGCACGACGGAGGACGTTGGGATGTGATGCGGGGCTACTTTAGAAATTGGGGTCCGAAATAGCGGGGTACCCGTTAAAGTTGAAGTCACACACAACACTTGAGAGTTTGAGCCGCTTTTAGGATGTAGATTCTTGATTTTGAGATGGGATAACTTTGTTCGGTGGGCTGTACTTACTTTGTGAGCAGCCCGGCGAATCGAGAGAGATTCGTTGTTCAGGATTTCTGAAGGATTCGTGAGTCAACTTCCATAAAGTACACTGGGTATTGCGCTACGAGTTCCAACAACCCATGGTGTAATGAATCAACAAAACTAAGCATTCATTGAAGGAACTCAACCCATTTCATACTAGAGATATTGAAATGGATCATTTTGATAAATATCAAATCTCAACTACTTTAACTTTTCCAATTCCTTCTCCAAAAACTCTAGGACGCCCTCCTTGACTGGCTTGAATCCCAACCTCTTCGCCCTCTCATTCTTGAACAACATGCTTCCAGCCTGCAAATTTGGCAACTCGCCTTCTCCTGCCTCTTCCAATGGTACGCTTCTCGCCTCTGGACTGCTAACAACACCCTGAGCATGCAGCAACTTCGCAAATGCGGGACTGACTTCCTTCCAGGGTGTCGATTGACTGCTAGCAATGTAGCATCTCGCGTAGACGCTCTCCTTAGGCGTATCCGTCTTCAGAGATTCCGCAAGGACTTGGAGCACGAAAGGTGGGAAATCTTCTACGTGCAAAGACTGAAAGAGACCGGTCCCCTCTCCAACGTAAGGCACGAAGCCGAGCTGTTCTGCCTGGAGTTTGTACAAGAGTTGGATGACACCGAGTGCTTTTCCTGGGACTGGTCCAAGGGAGTAACCATACACTCCTGATGGGAAAATGATGTACGTGTTCAGTTTTCCAGTCTTTCCTGCTTCCAAGACACTGTTTTATTGGAGCAGTTAGCTTCTATTTCCATCTTCATAGGTTTGAACATAGAGTTTATACTTACGCAACGTCAGGGCCGCCGTTGAGCATATTAACATTGACTAATTTCATATCCTCCTCATCATCGTCCTGAATTTGGTCTTTAGTATACTTCAAACTTGACACCAAAGGGCAGACTTACGCTCCAGACTTTGCTATCCCCCGCTCCAGGTCCAGCATACTTCCCATCTTTCCTCCCGTCTACAAAATTACCCGTTCCACTGATGTGAATTAAACGGCCCTTGCCTTTGCCTTCATCATACTTTGTCACAAGGCCTTCAGTAATCGCATTGGTGAGTCCAATGTCCCAAGAGCTACCGCAATTGATAACCACGTCATGTTCCGAGGCTAATTTCGAGATTTTGCTTGCTTCGCTGAAGTCTCCAGTGACAATCTTATCGACGCCGACCTTTTTGCTCAGGTATTCATGCAGTTCGGCGGAAGTATCTCGGACGTAGACCGTGAGTGGGAATGTAGGATATGCTTTCTTGAGAGCAACGACAAGATGAGAGCCCATCAGGCCTGTGGCACCAAAGAGGAGGATGGAAGGCATTATAGCAACTGATAGTGAAGAGTGGATAGAATATGACGGGATTTGCAAGAACTATTCACGACTATGCTGTAAAAGCCTGTTGCTTCTCCATGAAATTGGAACAAGAGCAAATTTTATACTTCACTACCTCCAATTTCTGATTGTCAATCTTTCTAAACTATGCCATGCTTAACAATATATATTGAAAATGCTTCATGTATTCGATACAAGATTATTGCCATTTTCGGAAAATCCTGAGGCGTGATGATACATAAGCGGCGCAATCACGTAAGTGCATATCAGCCACAATTTCTAAATCTGGCATACGGCCGAACTGCAAGATGGATTACTCACCAACACATAACGCTCTCCTCCGTAGAGTCCGAGAGGCCTGGTCTGATCCGAAGGCTTTGGATACCTGGAGTACAAAGTTTTGACGTTGTCTGATGGTTCAGGTCACGTGTCGGGCCAGGGGTGTAAGTCAGAGCTGCTATTACCCAGGGTACGACGACGCTACTATAATCTCACACATATACCCAGTCGCTATGGTCATTTCGAAAGTTTGCCAAAGGATAAATAATTTAGAGCAACCGAGAAAATTCTGGCTCCAGAAACTAAATGTTCGAAAATATCCCTGGAGATGGCGAGTATTGATATACACTCTGCGATTTGACACATTTTGAAAGTAATAGCTGAGCTCTTACATCAAGTAGATAAAGCATAGATGCTCTGCACACGCCCGTATTCAACAGAAGCAATCACAACTGTTTATGTTGCTCTGGGAGGATATTTTTATCTTGCCTCAAACGACGCACTGCGTTTACACCGAAGGCAGCAAGATTTCAGGCTTGAATGAGGGATGCACTTGATGACTCTAGATGCCAGGGGCTATCAAATGTCTTTATTCGCTCATAATAGGGAGTCGCCTGGCAATTAGAAGATTGCCTTGTGAGTATAAATACATTGCGCGCCAAAAAAAAATCAGGTGAACAAGAATTTCAAGAGTGAACAATCAACACAGAGGAAACGCTCATAGCTGTGACAATATGGGAGAAGACGCACCAGGCCCGTAGCCTAAGTTTAGGAGGCACTGGCACTTTCCAAGAGCTTAAAACAGCTCTCTCTTAGGGAGTAAATCCATCAACCTTCTGGCCCTAGATGTCAATTGGGGATATCACTTGCTGAGAGGGCCCGCTGAAGGGCCTAAATGGGCCTAGTTGGAGCCCCTATTTGTACATAAAACTCGTCTCCTGAAATCTTCTCTCTCCCTCTCGTTAAGTCTCTCAATCAATCATTTTAATTCACTTCTCTATGCGCTCGCAATTGTCACCAGGTGAATATGCACGATCCACCGACCCTTATCTTAAGCGAGCTAGATCTCAGATGCAATCACCCTGACTCAAGTAGTTGTTTACGTCCAACCCTCGCGTCACCCAAACGCGACTTCGTTAATACCTTCCCAATTCCCATTTTCGAAACCAACAACAGCGCCAGAACTTTGGTAAGGCTGTCTCAAGTCGTATATGGAGCCATACAGAGCATTCCACCTTTCACTCCTTGCCCGCGCAGCCTTTCCAGTCTCAAACCAAATTTGAGACAAATCCAAATACTAACCTAGATAGTTGAGAGGCTTTGGCCTCTGACTTGGGACGCAGCCGAAGAGTGTGACCAAATTTGACAACTGGCAGGGGTTTCCGCTGGGATTGTGACAGGCGCGTGTCACGATGCAGCTGAATCGACTATCGATATTGAATGTCTAAGCGAGCGACTTTCTTCTTTTCAAGCTTTGGTGGCTGATTCGTCCACGCTGAATTCTCCTCCGCTCCAGCCTCCCGGGGCCCCCGACGGTGTCCGACTCGCTGGAAAGCTTATCGCTGAGACAGCACGTTCGCCCCCTGTAGCGCCTGGACTTCGCTAAGATTAGCGATCTGTGCCGTACAGCCGGGCAGCCGTGCGCAGCTTTTCGCGAGCCGCACGAGAACAGACCAAATGACTCTGCTATCAAGCTTCTCTTCAGTCTGTTCGACAAAGGAGACCTGCGTGGAGTCTAACGAATGAACAGCAGGTCGACTTACTTTGATAACTAGAGCATTTGCACCAACTCAGTTCAACTGTGGTAGAATACATCTGTTTCATAATTCCGTCAATGGGGTACGTACGTGTGTGGGGGGTTGTTGTTCCAGGTCAATTTTATGAAAAAGCCATGCAAGCTCAGGCGCATAGAACTATTCGTTCGGGCGTTTATTGCGGGCCGGGGCGGGAAGACGCACGTTGCCTCGGAGTGCCTCCGCTTCGTATGGGCCCATAAGCTTTTTGGGGATGGGGATATCACCGTGCATTGTCTTAGATCTGGGGATGCTAAGTTATAGGTAATATTGAACTTGGCCGGCCTGCGAAAAGCTTGTATTTTCGTCCCGAGGAAGCACTAGGAGGAAGTCTTGGAACCCCGCAAACCCCTTTATCCTCCAAACTTTGACCTTAAAACCTGAGCATTGCTGCTATAAATAGTTCATTTGCTGTGTGCAAGTGCTGTAGTGTTCAAGAGAACATTACATTGTGTAAAAAGGGCTATTTTACACGGTTCTTCCACAATGTTACAAGCGCCATCCCTATTCGAACCCTTTTCATCACGCCACACCAAACGCGGGACGGGGGGATGATTGTTCTCTAGAAAGTACATTGTATACTTATTCCAGTTTCCCTGTTTGCCCCCTTCTCTTGTTTTCTACTTTCCTGCCCCAGTGTTCTAACGAGAGCGTGCGATTTCCATTCCGTTCTCAATTCCTTGGATTGCCAACCATGACGCAATCAGACACTCCGCCGGCAGACTCGAAGCCTGTCCATGTTGCAGGATCTCCTCCGGCCGTGGAGAAGTCACCTGATGCTGTTCCGAAGCCGAAGAATGCAGCTCCTGCTGCTGCCACAAATATTCAATACAAGTTTGTCAAGGTTAGGAAAGCTGATGGTACCATCGTCACCGTTAAGAGACCCATTAAACAAGAAAGTATGAGTACTGAGCACTGCACGCCTTTTTCTTTGCTGACAAATGCCTTAGCAGTGACAACAAGTTCATCATCTACCTCGAAAGTGACTACGACTACGACGACCACAACGACGAATAAGCTTCCAGCTTCTACGCAGCAAACTACCACGAGCGTCGCCCAGAAATCAGAGAAATCAGAGAAAGAAAGTTTAGCCACTAGTCCAGCCAAATCACCCAGTCCAGTTTCAACGCCAGCGAAAATCGAACCAGAATCCTCGTCGAAAACTGTTGAACAGGGTACATCGGCCTCTCATCAAGAATCTTCTGCCACTACCACAGATCGCCAATCGAAAATATTGGAGTCAACAAGCAAAGTCTCCAAGGGTATTTCCAAGCTACGACATGCTCCATTTAAACTGGCCACCAAACTTGTCCATGCGATAGATGGTGATTCAGAAACCAACGGCGACGACGATGGCGACGATGATGCGGACGATAACTCCGATAATTTCGGATCTGAAAGTGAAGAATCTGGTCAAGAAACTGATTCAGAACCCGATGGCAAAAGAGGAGAAACCAAACAAACCGACATCGGCAAGACCGCAAACAAGGCTGTGCGATATACAGCAAAAGAGCCGATCGTCAGCGGGAAGAAATTGAAAGACGGCGATGTCGAAAGAGATGCTAGCTTGACAACTACCTTGGATGAGAAGGAGGCAAAGCCTCTCAAGGAACGATACAAGCATTGGAGCCGATACTTGATTTGGAGCAGCATGATTACCTTCCCAATCCTCTTCATCGGTATGTGATGATATCTTGCAAGATCTAGCACTACTAACCGGCAGCACAGTCGTGGGACTTCTCATCGCCTTCATAAATGGGAAGCCGAGTCAGTCCAGGGAGGCCGTGGCGATTCAGAATGCACTGCAGGTTGCCGTTTCTGTGTGGCCTGTTACATTTGCCGCGATTGTAGCGCAATCGTTGAGGACATACGCTACGTACAAGGTGGAAAGAGGTCTTCGGTTGATGGTAGGACTATGTTGCATTTCATTCATGGGGGACAAGTTAACTAACTTCGGTTTCTAGACTCTCGAGCAGTTGCTGAATGGCCATTCCCTCGCAAGCTCTATCAAGCAACCATTTCTCTTCCGAAGCTTCAATTGGGTCACATTAGCCCTTCTTGTCCTCTGGGGTTTCTCTCCACTTGCTACGCAGGCCATGCAACGCGTCTCTTCTACGGACAGCTATTCTGGCAAAGATACCACAGGGTATTGGGGATACATGAATACCGCCACCGGCTTCAACTCACTTTCTCTTGACTATGATGATTTCAGCACAACTCAACCAGATATGAACAGGCTATACCAGACTGCTTTCCTAGCTGATAACAACTTTGGAGAAGACATGTTTAACAACGCATTAATTCCCGTCCTTCCTACTAGCGCACTCTCTTCTGACCAGAATTGGACGATGATCGACACCTCGAATAACAACAATTACACCTCGCTGTACGGACTCCCCGTTGCTTTCCCGAATTCGGATAACGAATACGAATCAAGCTCCTCCGATCTAGATCCTACTTTCACCATCATAGCCAAAGCTGGTTACCTAACCTTCAATTGCTCTGAATTGAATACAACAACGATGGAAGATAGTGGATACATGTTTCAAAATGAAACTCCTGCTGGGGGCAACCTTCAAACTCTCTATGTTGCCATGACACCAATGGAAGGCACCACCCAGGGGGGAATGGCATTCGCTTCGTTGATCACCAGAAATACCACCGATCCCGAAGCTTTCGTTAACATCGACATGAACAACCCGAATTATACTGATACCTACGCCTATACCTATTGCAATTTCAAGCAAACATTTGTGGATGTTAATATTTCTTGCACGGATGGCGATTGCTTCGCTGCTGCAGTCAGGCCCAGCGCAGGGTCTCATTTATTTCTGTTTTCCGGAAACCAAACAGATCAAGGCTTCATGGCAGCCGCAGGTGTAGGGAGCACTACCGACGGCGTGGCAACGGATACCGAGCGCTTCATCATGAATGGATACGTCATCGATTCCAACACCACCGTGGACCTGACGGCTATCTCACACACGGATTTCACCACTCGTATGTCCCTCCTTCTAAACACTTACTGGCAAATCGGCTTCGGACCAACGCACTTTGCGGACTCGCTCATGAACAAAACAGCGGGTCTTGCCCTGAGCTACGACAAGGGATTACGTATCGACCAGATCCCGATCTGCACTACGAGCTGGGGATGGTTTGCTGTGCTCATGGTTAGCTGTGTGTTCCTCCTGCTGGCCAGCATTTTAAGTATTATCTGGGATGCGCGCTCAATCAGTCCGAATGTACTGGGTTTCGCGAGCAGTGTGTTGAAGGAGAGTAATCATATCCGTCTGCATGATATGCCTGCGGATCTGCCTCATGTCCGGCCGTCGGCTGGTGTTCGGGAACTGGTGAGGAAGCTTGGTAATGTGGTGGTTGTAATGCAGGATACTAAGCCAGAGGATCCGGTGGGACGGATTGAATTGGGAGCAGACCATCCTGGTGTGAAGAAGTTGGAGGTTGGAAGGGGTTACTATTAGGAATTTTGTTGGGATAGATACTTTTCGAAATTTGGTGGATCTCTGATATCAATGCACACTGTACTGCACTTCTCATTTGTATAACACATGCACGTTCTGTTCATTGTAATGTTTTAATTGCGCTTCTTCTTGCACCTCGCAGTGTATAATCAATATTATCTCTTAGTTTTCACGGAGACGAAGCTTCGATTTGAATCATCGAACGATTTCGTAATGTACTACAACTCAAGGGACATTCACTTTCAAAGAATATTCTAGCATTTGGGTACCATTCTGCAAGGCAATGCTCTTCTCTTCCGAAACATTTCTGGAGTCATGGACCGACCATGCATAAAATTCGGCAATCCGCTACTGATTCCCGACCATCATTAATGGTCAACTTCTCAACTGACTGATTTGTGATGTTATTTAGATGGCCTAGCCTGGACGCTTGTGCGGGGAGTGAAGTGTGAATTACATGGAAATATGACTGGATAGTTGAGCTCAGGTCAAGCGAAAGAGATTAAATGTTGGGGGTTTGCAGACACGACATGATTCCCCACCGCTCAACGTTTCCTGCCTTCTTTTTGATTCTTCGATTTGGCCTATACCGAATTCAAATCAATAATTCAGCCCTTTAATTAGCAGTGGTATTCGTCCCATTCCCAGGATTCCCGAAAGCCGGGGCTGCAGGCCAGCTATCAAGAGTTGCCTCGTCCCCAACCAAAGTAAACTCCCACGCTACAGCCCCATCAACATCGACTCCAAGTCTGTAGGACCCTGGATATAACACCACATCGCCGTCCGTGTTGACCCTTGCCAGACTCCCCAGTGTCAAAGTCAAAGTTCCTGTTTGCGATGCACCTGGTGCAATACTATGAAGACGTTGGTAAGCAACTAGACTTTTGTTTGGGTAGGGAGTGGGTCCGAAGGTGCCAGAGAGGAAACCGAGGAGGACGTAGTCCGAGGTTTTGGAGCCAGTGTTGGATACTGATACGGAGATGTTGTAGAAAGGTTGTAGATCAAGAGGGTATGAGATGTTTTGAGCTGAGGAGATTAACGATGAGATGTTGAAGATTGAGTTGGAGGGCGGAAAGATCTTGGTGCTAAAGTTTGTGTAATGAAGTCCATAGCCGAATGGGAAAGTCGGCGTATCATTGTAGTACTTGTAAGTACGCCTGAAGAATTAGCATTTGAGAGTATAGGGAAGGGGTTATGAGAGAGATACCCGGGATTGTTGAGGCTGTAATTGGTGGAGAAGTAAGGTTGGAGAGACATATTTGTCATAGGAACCTGGTCTACATATTCGCCCTGTTGATTTCTGTCAGCTACCCCAAAATTTGTATTAATCGAAGCTGTGAGATCGAAAGTAATCAATCTCAGAACATATTGTTCCAGGTTTCAAAGAGTGGATGTCATACTGGGTACTGAGTGACTGGTAATCGCCCAGCAGGAGAAGTCTTGCCCGTCAAGATATTCAAGATTGCTGTGCCACCATCTTGACCTGGATAGCCTGCCCAGACTAAGGAATTGACGTTTTCGTTGGACACGAGAGAGGCACTGTCAACTTGAGTGCCCAACTGCACCACGATGAGAGGCTTAGATAGGTCCGAAAGCTGATTGATGAGCGAAAGTTGAGTGACTGGCCAAGTGATGTTGTCTCGGTCCTATAGATATTTTAGAATATGTAATAGTACTTCCCGCTCAGGTGCATTCAAGGCACGTACCATGGCTTCGGCTTCGACAGTATCGTCAATGCCCCCCAGATAAACAATCGTATCAGCCACCTTTGCAAGGGCAAGAGCTGCCGCAAATCCAGTAGTGTTATCGGAATTGATGTCTGCTCCCTGTGCATATGCAACAGAAACCCCAGCCTGCTGTGCAGCATATAATGGGGAATGTAAGTATGGAGCTACACCAGCATAGCTGCCTTGCATCTGAGTGGTAGCTGCAGCCCAAGGTCCAATCAGAGCAAGTACTCCTTCAATTGAAGACAGAGGCAAAGTGCCGTCATTCTTGAGAAGCACAATACCCTCTTCTGCAGCTTGTAAAGCAAGGGCTTCTGCTGCTGTAGTCGAAACATTCTCCCATGTAAGCTGGCGGTATGGCTGGTTTGACGGAGGATCAAAATAGCCCAGACGAACGAGAGATGCGTAGCGGCGAATCAGTGACCTATCAAGGACTGATATATTGTAAAGACCTTGGTCATAAGCTTGGCTGAGGAAGTCGGGGTAGAAAGTTCCGCAGTCGAGGTCTGCGCAAGTTCGTGTTAGTAGCTTTAAGTCGGGGAAAGTCATCTCGGAGATAGGCGTACCGGTGCCTGCATTCAATGCATCTGCTACAGCTTCTTCGGGAGTACTTGTATAATTATGCCCGTATTTTGGAACATTCCAACTCGATGCATTGTAAATATTTTGGACTGCATCGCAATCGCTCGTTACCCATTGGTCTTCACTCGTCCATGCCCAATATTCCCTCAAGATCGTTTGTAGGAGATAATTATCAGCGCAAGAAGGAACGCCATTGACAGCATTGTAAGAGCACATTACCGACTGAACGTTCGAATCACGAGCACAAGCTTGGAAAGGTGGCAAGAAGTACTCGCGGAGATTTTGGGGGCTGATAATTGCATCAAATCCATAACGTGCATTGCCGTGCCAATTCTCGAGATCATATCCAGCGAAATGCTTGCACGTGGCGACAATTTTCTTGTAAGGCTGGGCATCAAGGCCTCCTTGGAGCCCGGTAATGAGCTGTTTGACGTAGGAGGACAAGTGAAATGGGTCTTCGCCAGGGGTTTCTTGCCCACGTCCCCATCGAGGCTGAAAGCAGTCAGCACTGGTAATTAAGCTGTGAACATAGCGTGGTACACAATACTTACATCTCGATAGGGGTTGATATTTCTAAGGGAGCACGAGAGATCAGTTAATGAAGGTGTGAGACAGGTAATGTTTAACACTCACGGCGTCCAGAAGTTCAACCCGGACATATTTCCATTGTTGAAAGCCCTCGCTTCGGTCGAAACCACAGTAGCAACAGCATAGATAAGCTCATCATCAAATGCAGCTCCCATCAAAATTGGCTGAGGGAATGACTGGAAAATTGGCGCGTCAGCCGACTTCAGATTGTCTTCGGAGTAGAAGGGAGCAATAGGCTCCCATGAGATACGCTAGGAGTGCATGAAATAACGGAGGTGGGGTCAGAAATTGAGAAAGACTTTAAGGAACCCTGTTGCCCTTACGGTTGCATAAGAGTAGTCATTTCCAGCGTCAGCGAAAGTGACGCCAGGCGAGCTCGCAACCCCATGTAATGCTTCATTCCACCTGTTTGAAATCAGTGCATGATCCCTGACGTCTTTGAGAGATAAATCAACCATTGATATGGGGGTAGACCGATTCTTGGGACACCAGGACTTCCATTCTGAGTATTGCTTATCTTTTCTTCGAAAGTGAACAAGTTCACTAACTAATGGTCGTCAGTAGAAATCAGACGAAAGTCAGATCGTGACTTACTGCCTCTGCTCGAGCATAAGGATCCGCGTTGATGTCACATATCGTGTTATTTGACAGCTGGAAAAATTTCAGTTGTGTTCGCAAGCCTGACAGGACAATGCAGCTAACTTACCGGACCGTTGACACAATCTGGAAAGTCGGCTGCGACCAAGCCAGCAAGGGCAATAAACCCAGATATAATAAAAATACTCATCACGTGGGAATAATGTGTCATAGCAGTTCAGAATGCTTCACTTGAATGGAAACAACTCTTCAGGGCGCAAAGGCGGTGCGGCAGCTTTTCAATTTATCGATACATTTACAAAGGAAGCTGGGACTTATGTTGAGAATTTATATTCTAATAAACAATCTTAGTCTCTCAGTCATGAACGAGATCAACGTCTCCGGATAAATGAGGCTGCGGAGAAAAGGGAATTAGAAGCTCTGCATTACCTTGTGTCTAACAACACATAACACCACTGAAGAGCCGAAGGAAGTGGAGTCAATGACAAAACTATGATCAGAAGCTGATTTCTGACTGGAGCGCATGCCGGCTAACGGCTAGGGATCGGCACGCATGAGCCCTGAAGGCGCCTTTAGCACTCGGCCGCCCCTCCTTGCCCCATTTTAGGTTAATTATGATCGGAAAATATTTCATACGAATGACGAATTTGTAGTTGAAGATCCCTGTCCGGTTCTTCGCTAACAAACGGGTGAAGTGGGGGGGTGGGCGGGGAGAGAGGGGAGAGAGGGGCGAATGTCTTTTGGCTAAACTACTCCCTGCACATACTTGTACTGCTTAGCACGAATTAGCAAAGATTGAAGTTACACGAAACCCCAATTTTGAAAAGCGATAGACCGTTAGCTTCTTAGTTCCGTGGTCAAGGGGGTTTTCCGATGCAGAAAGCACGTGGGCTACATTTATAAAGGGGAAGAGGCCAAGCGAATATCTATGTAATCGGAGAGAAGACTTGTAGCCAGTAGATCACTCACTCGAGAGTAGTAGTCCTAGATCTGAGAAGCGATATCTAGGTCTTATTACTATATGTTTCAATCTACGTTCTCGAAATGACGTCCGATTTACCTATGAAGCGAGGGAGGGCAGAGAACTTGCCTAGCGCCAGATCATAGCACGCGTGTGATTCAATCAATGGCCTGATTTTGATTATAAATAAATAAGGCGAAGAACACCGTGATAAGATTGAAAATATGAACAAGAGAATCATTGAATATTCTCATTCTCTCAGACCCTATCTAATACGATAAATTATCAAAAGCCTTCGTTCCCTTCTCAAGTTCCTCTCTCAGCACATCAAAGTACCACACCGGGTCCGCCAGAGGATCAAGCTCTGTTCTTGTATAGCCGTTTCCTAAGAACGAGAAACGATTGCCTCGATACTCTACATCGAAATCCTCGTACCTCGGCTCTTTCAGGACTTCGAAGTAATGCATGCGGCTACCAGGCCAGATGGCAGTCACTGGGCCGTGCGTCTTGCCATTTTTGAACCATGAACTGTCCAGGAATTATACGTCAGCTGATGGTCTAATCTGCAAGATACGATAAAAAAATAGATGTGGAGATATTGGGGGATGTGTACCTGCATTTGCTAGACCAGGCTGTCCGCTTCAAGAGCTCGTGCGTGTGTGCGTAAGCGTCCTTCATGGCAGCCTCTTTCGGTTGTAGGTGCTTGATTGATGTGCGCTGCATATGAGTGAGGACCTTGAACATGTATCGAGTATGCCATTCGAGGACGGGCAAAATAGAGCCATGAGAGCCGGGGCCATTTGGGCCAATGAAGTCTGGAAATCTAGTCAGCTGTACGTCTACTGTACCTGATAAGAGCAGAGTTAGAATAAACTTACAGAACATGTTGGGGAAACCCCGCATCATGATACTGAGATAAGCAGATGGAAAATCTCCCCACGTGTCTTTCAAGGTTTTCCCGTTTTGGCCGATGATGTTGTAAGCTGGCGATGTGACATTGAAGCCTGTGGCGCAGATTATTACGTCGACTTTTATTTCATTTCCCAGCGCGTCGATGATGCCGTTTTTGGTAAATTCTGTCGCAGATTGAGTTATCACTTCGACATTTGGGCGGCGGAGGGAACTCAGATAATCAGAACCAGGTGTCATGCGGCGGCACCCGAGTGCAAAATTCGGAATCAGCTGTTTTGTGAGGACAGAATCGTGCTCAAGTTGCTCTTCCATACTTTTCTGCACGTAGGCACGAGACAGCTTTTGATCCACACTGTCAAGATGCATCTGTGAAGTCAGCATCGATACTTCACCATGAAACGCAGGCAGACCTACCAGTGTGAAGCGTTTATTCAATTCCCCCTCAACGTCTCGACAGTACTGATTTAAAGCATCTGGATTCTCTGCGAACTCCTTTTTCTGCGCATCGGTGTCTCAGGCACGGATAAGTGTGTGAGGATAAATAAGACTTGAAAGGTGCACACTTACATTCAAAATTCACGCCACCTGGTGCAGCATGTTTTGAACCAAAGCCCGCCGTAATCCAGACTGGAGACCGGAGAAAGGGATAAAGCTTTTTGACTTTCTTTTGAATAGAAGGAATAATTTGCACTGCAGACGATCCTCCACCAATGACAGCAACGACCTTATCTGTGAGGTCGTATTCACTATCCCAAGCAGCACTGTGCATCAACTTCCCTGCAAATTTTTCTATCCCAGGAATGTCCGGGTATTTCCACGTACTTGCAAATAGTCAGCTACCTAAATCTCACTTGGGATGGGATGGGAAGGACAAACTTCAACACTCCGTGGCAGCTGGCCAGAATTTCAGCTGAGTCCACGAACAAGGTGCCATCCGGTCTCTTGATCGTGACCTCCCAGATAGACTCTTCTTCTATCCATTTTGCTTGTTGAACCGTGTGCTTGAACTGAACGTATTTCTCGATTCCAGATTCCACAGCCCAATTCTTCATGTAACGCCAGATCTCTTCAGCGCTACTGTAGTAGCTTGTCCATTCAGGATTCCTCGCAAAACTCCACTGATACGAGTGACTCGGGATGTCACAAGTGCAGCCAGGGTACCGATTCTCTAGCCATGTGCCACCAATGTTGTTGTTTTTCTCGTAGACGTGAACCGTGACATTCTCGAGCTGTCGTTCTGCCTTGTAGGCGACTTGCAGACCTGCGGCCCCTGCGCCGACAACAATCACACGCATAGGACGCTTGGTGAAAGCGGGGGCTTCGGTGACCACATAATCGGAGAATGACTGACGGTAGAACTCATTTTCATGCACCATGTCTGCGAACCCATTGCTCTGCCGGTCGCCTAGGAACTGTGGTTCGAGCGAGAGCTCAGGGGGTTGATCTACGGCTGATGGGGCCATAACAGAGTACAGACAAAGAAGTTTGGCAATGCTTTTGGTGGCACCAATAATGCTCCAACTCTGCATAGGGTTTATCAAGTATTTATCATGATACCAGGCGTTCCAAATTCTAGGTATGGTCGGGAGGTAGACGACACGTGACCAGTTTCTTTTGCCGGCCGAGGTCGTCCATCTGAGAAGTAACGGGACAGCGTGCTATGACAAGGGTCGTAGGCGATATTTTCGCTCATAATCAGTACCTATAGATTATTGAATCAAACTGACCTCCGAGAGCAAAAGTTGATGGTTGAATAACACGTGCTCCTGAGAGGTGCAGGATTTACCGAAATCAGGGGGAAAAGGGGTAGGTCGGTGATCGCCTACTGCACGCGAGCCGAAGCCGAAGACGGACCGAGACCCTCCTTAATTTACCGATAGTTCTACCGAGGTTGAACAGCTTCAATGAGTCGATTTCTCGTTACAGTAGCAGCTCTCAGCAACATCCATCCGATCAAGCACAAACAGCGCTCAGGGTTCCCCGCAATATCTTGGATTGTCTCCACAAATTCCCCGCGTCCTCGAATCCTTGCCATCACAATCTCGCCCCCCCCCCTACTCAGCTCCAATCTCCGACTGCTTGACCATATACCGTTCTTATCCTGCCCAAGGTGTCCCCATAGACTCCCTCGCATTGGTGTTGAATCTTAACATCCTTTCGCTGGCTCACTACTCTGATCAAGCCAAGGCCACGGCACCGGGACGGACACGACATGGTTGGCATCGACGACGACGAACCCAGGGCACGCATTCGAAGGTCCGCCGTCGCGTGCCGGCGTTGTAATGCACGAAAGGTTCGGTGCAATGTCGCAACCGCGGGTCCACCCTGTGCCAACTGCCAGCACGACGGAATAGATTGCGAGATATTGCCGCGGAAGCGCCACGGGTAAGCTTGCCTGGTGAACCATTATCCGGGGCCCCGACTCGGAGTTGACTTTGATTCCGCAGACCTAGGAGAAAACAGCAGTTGAACAGCGCTCAGTCACGAGATGAATCGCATCCTTCATCCCTACAGGAGGAGGGGCCTGTCTCATTGGAGAAGCAGCTGCTCGAGCCTCCCTCAGCTCTAAGAATACCAGCGCCATCATCTCAAAGCTTACAACAGTATCATCAAACTCCTCCAGCTTCCGCTCCATCATCCACTGAGTCACCTGCGACTGCATACCATGCTGCATCTACCCAAGAAGCAGATGAAACTGAAGATAGCGGTGCTCTTGCTGTTGCTCTTGATGCACCCTCTGCCCCACGCCCAGGAGGAAACCCTTCTCAAATATACATTGGTAGGGAAAACATCCATCTTCTGTGTCGCAACTGGCATTGACTCCTTCTAGGTGATCAGCAAGGCCCAGCCAATCTGATCTTCAGTCTCTGCAATGGTGCTTCTTTGACAGGCACCCATTTTCTCGTTCCACGACTTGCAACGCGAAAGCAGAAGCCAGAAGACCTTGCGTACTTGCAACTAAAAGGCTGCTTTTCACTTCCTGCACAGTCCGTGTCTAATGAATTGGTTCGCTGTTATTTCAGCCATGTTCATCCATTCTTACCGATTCTGGACGCACATCAGTTCCTAGGAAAATTCGCCAATCTAGATTGCCGGAATCTGAGCGTGTTACTGATGTGGAGTATGTTCTTTGCTGCCGCTAATGTACGTATTGTATCAACCACTTGTGTATACCTTCTGACTTAGTTACAGTTTGTTGAACCCTCAGTCCTGCAAGAAGCAGGTTACCACTCCAGGAAGGCTATGAAACGAGCCATGTACCAGCGCGCAAAGGTTTGAGGTCGACGTCAATGGAATCTAGCTGTACTTACTTTTAATAGCACTTGTACGACAGTGACTATGAAGAGGATAAAATCTCTCTAATCCAATCAGTTATTCTAATGGCATTTTGGTACTCCGACACCGAAGATCGAACTGGCGCGTACCACTGGATAGGCATCGCCATCAGCTTATGTCAGTCACTGGGGCTACACCGCAATTCTGAACTGAATATTTCCAAACATCGTCTTCCGCCGGCACAACAAAGTGTACTGCGACGGATTTGGTGGAGCTGCGTTCTGCGCGATCGATGGCTCTCTCTTGGAATGGGGCGGCCGATGCGAATCAACCCTGTGGACTGTGAGGTGCCGATGCCTTCTGTAGGAGACGCAATCCGAGAGCTAGAATCAATCCCTGTGCAGATAAGACAGGAATACATCCCTATCGACTCTGAATGGCTTGCAAGCTTGTGGGTTAAGTTAATCAGCATCAGTGATCTCCTGGGGAAGATAATTGACGTGTTCTACAAGCCGAAGAGACCGTTGCCAAACAAAACTGTTCTGGAGCAGTACGAGAACGAATTACTGCAACTCATCGTACGCATGGATACGACAGTATGCAAGGACTCCATTTCGATACTTCATGCATACCAATACCAGCTATTCTATGAGTCAGCAGTCTAACCTTGGAGAAGAGAAACCGCTGACAGTCTACAGGGCCATTGACGTTGTTCTCCATCGGCCATACATTATGAACGGTACATCCTTGGCAGAGGCAGACTCTTGGCAAGGCGACTGCCACCGCAAAGCGAAAGCGGCAGCAGCTAGAACCAACACCGTGCTTGAAAGCCTCATTGATTTAGACATGATCAAATTTCTGAAGCCTATGACGTGAGTGAACTTTTCTATTTCAACTCACACATCTGAAGCTAAATAATGTAGAATTACGACCTTGATCCCTGCGATGCAGATTCATTTGATTGAACTGTCGTCTCCCACTCCCTTGTTTCGACGCTTCGGTAATCATAAGTTCCAACTGTGCATGATGATTCTGTCAGAGCTACGCAGCACATACTGGGGTGCGGATGCTGTATACAAACTGTTTGAGCACGCGCTCGCCAGAGTACAAAAGCCAGACTCTCCAACAAACAGCTCGTACAAGGCCGCGAGGTCAGATTCAAATACTGCGCTCCTACAGCAGACGCCTGCCTCAGTGGAGTTTCCTCCGACCCAACACGATATTGGCGCAGGCGATCTTCAAAGCTATTCTAATCCGGACTGGTTTATGTGGGATGAGAACAACCCATTCTCAATCGTGCCAGATGAAGTCAGCCAGCAGTTTACCAGCTTGGGGTGGGAACAGAACAATGGATCTACAAACTTTCTGGACGGGATCAACTCGGTATTAAGTCTTGAACAATTCAATTCTCAGTGCCTCGATATGGGGCCAACTTAGAAAGATGCAAGAATATTTATGCTCTATATTATCTATATTCGAGCTGAAATAGGAATATAAATATGGATCATAGCTGATTATCTTAGATCTAATGAACACGGTATTGGAAAACAACTGGGGACTAATCAACGAGGCGTTACAGCGTGGCTTCGGACTGTTGCTCCTCCGTTTCAAAGTTTACAGCAGCTTTTCGGAGCTGAACGCCGTGAACCAGTCGCGAGGCCACCATATTGCAGAGTGATTGGTTTCGTTCCCACTCCGACCCCGCTGGGCCGAGAAATAGCCGGCCACCCGCACAGTTTTCTCGGGCTCATAAAACTGAATTGAAAGGTATAAGTTCCCAGCCGTAGAACCAATCGAAGTAAACTAAGAGAGAGGAAGGGCAGAACAAAGCTATATACACGAATTAATATAAAACAAGTAGTGGAGACTGACGAGGCCTGAGCCAGAAAATGGGGTAAAGCACGTGAGACCCACACCAACTGGCAAAAGGGCTGTGTGAATTTAATCAGCACGATTATCTTGCCAATGATTTCTGAGAAACGTACCGGAGGTGTGATCGTTGCCCGTGAAGTATTCTGCTCAACAGCAATGTGAAAAACCTCACCCTTGCAAATTTTTGTAAGCTACGAAACAAGACCCATTTTGGGAATGACGTAACACGTGCATTATGCATAGCAAAATTCAACACGTATCTCAAGGTCTGACTTAAAGACAGGCCTCTCCCTGTTACACAACAACTATACGAGCATCCTCAACCACCCATAATGGACTTGAATGACTGTCTCAATGCTCTCGAATCGCAGCCGTCATTTGAGGGTCTTTATACTCAAATATGCCTTTGCTACTCGGTCCCCGATACCTTCTCGTATTCCGAGATCATCAAAAGGTTAACTACTGGACTCAAAAGACTTTCTGAGAGCTTCCCTTGGGTAGCAGGCCAAGTTGTACAAGAAAAAATGAATGGAAACACAGGCGTGTTTAAGATCATGCCTTTGGAGGAAATCCCTCGTCTGGTAGTGAAAGATCTCAGAAATGATCCATCTATGCCAACAATGGAAACCCTCAAAAGATCAAGATTTGCTTCTAGTATGCTTGAAGAGAAAATTATTGCGCCACGCAATACCCTCCCAGGAACCTCTGCCAAATCCTCCTTGGACTTCCCAGTCTTCAGCCTCCAAGCAACTTTCATTACCGGCGGCCTCCTGCTTACTTTCGTGAGCAACCATAACTCCAATGACATGATAGGCCAAGGTCTGATCATGAAGCTCCTCTCGAAAGCTTGTGGAAATGAGAAATTCACAAGCGAAGAACTTTCGACAGGAAATTTGACCCGCCGAAATCTCATCCCTACCCTCGGCAAATCCTATCTACCAGGTCCTGAGCTTGCCTACCAGCTGGTAAAACAACCTCCATCTGACATCGTCAGCAAGGATACCAACGCCGAACAATCACCTACAACATCTCCAGATCCAGAATGCACATGGGCCTATTTCATATTCCAATACGCTTCACTCACAGCTATCAAATCCCTCGCCACAAAAAGCTACGCTCTCTCTTCAGGCTTTGTCTCGACCGACGATTCTCTCACGGCATTTATCTATCAGTCAATAACACGTGCCCGACTACACCGTATTGATCCTACAACTAAGGTCACGTTCACCCGAGCTATCGACTGTCGGCGCTACCTGGATATCCCCCCAACATACCTAGGGCTTGCACAGAACTTGACGTACCACACTTACACTCTTGGGGAGCTCGCACAGGCGCCACTGGGAAACATAGCATCAGATCTTCGCAGAGCTGTAGATCCCACGACATCGACGCTCAGATACGACACCTGCGCACTCGCGACTTTCTTGAACAATACACCAGACAAGAATGCCGTCGATTTCACAGCGACACTTGACCTTTCGAAAGACATCATGTTGAGTTCTTGGGCGAAAGTGAATTGTTATGACCTTGATTTTAATCTTGGATTGGGAAAGGCTGAGGCGGTGCGAAGACCGCAGATTTGTGTGCCAGTTGAGAGTTTGGTATATTTCATGCCTAAAGCGCTAGATGGGGAAATCGCTGTTCTGGTTTGTTTGAGGAATGAAGACTTGGAGAGATTGAGAGCAGATAAGGAATTTGGAATGTATGCTGAGTATATTGGGTAATTATTAATTAATAGCTCGAAGGGCAATGGCATGAGTGATACTGCATTAAGTAACAAGCCCTTTTTAGAAGCCTGAGGTGAGTGCAATTCTGCTCGAACGGTGCTACTCTCTAAGCTTCAATGATCACACCTAAGAGAGTGTAAAGGAGTCCTACCTTCGTCGGTGTAAAACACACGTGGCGTAGATTCCACCTCCTCAAAAATAGCTGGCTTTATTATGAGGTTGGTGCTAGCCGAGAAATGAGGCAAATTTCTACTGCACAACGACCAGTGGCAACGGCCATTGATTGATTGCTGTCGAATGCAACCATCTAGGCACACGTTGTCATGTCACTACCAGACCGCATTTCTATCGTCGGCGCAGACAAACCAACGGATGCTTGAGTAGGGCGAGAAGGAGATGGAATGTCTGAATTTTCAGGGCTCTCTTCTGGTGATCTCCTCCGGATCGTGGAATGTGTAAGTCGACGAACTAAAGATTTACTCCAGATCGTGCAAGGTGTAATTCGACGAACCAAAATCCTCAAATGTGGGAGGCAGGCACATATTATCCCAAGATTGATCTCGAAACTACTATAAAAGCGTTAGTATATAAGGTGCACATGAAATGAGTTCAGATAAATACTCTAGTGGCAGAAATATTGCCTTAACCCATGAATCATCTGAGACATTGTATTCTACCAATTGGACCGTAAGGCGAACAATACTAGCAATGCATACTCTGTTTATCTGTTAATAATCTTTCTATAAAGGACAGTCTACCTCTGACGTACGATGAGCCAAGTGTAAAAATAAGTACAACACCAAGTCTCTCGTTGCCAGTGAATTGTATATTACAGACCATTGCAATGGGCAGCAGAAGTAGCATAATGTCAGTTCCCATGTTTATTCCAGCAATAGCCACACAAAGTTGAAGCGGCCCGGAGCAGGACCCAGTGGCAATTACTGAATTCCGAATATTTGGTGTGGTGTTCCAGTCAAATGCAAATTGGAAGACTGATATAAGACAATATACAGCTGTAATCATACAGATCAAATATATAAGAATCCTGAATCTGCGATATGGCGTAAGACGAAGGTAAAAGAATAGAATTGAAAGCTTAATGCAAAGAGTAGAGGCGCCATAAAATGCGGATTCGGCAATATCCAACTAAATTTGAATCTTTTAGATGTAACCTCCCCTAAACCTAGATAGAGAGGGAAACAATAACTTACGCGGATAAAAGAATTAAGCGTTGTAGTAGGAAGGTCCCAGAAATGGATTCCTGCCCCATGCTTTACCCCTGATAATTTTAGCTGATACTAGAGGACACAGTAAGAATTCATTATAGGCAATTGTAACAGCTGCATGAGCTAAAGACAGGATCTGACTCCGAGTATATTAGTACCATCTTTGTTAAAGAAAACTTCTAAGGCTGCATACCCATCCGACAAAGAGAATATCTACCTTGACTAATTAGTTATATACCGCTATCAAGGCTATAAGTGTCCAGAATGCTTACAATCTTCAATAGCTATAATGTGGGTAACATTGCGCCGAGTATATAGTCGTAGGAAAAGAACCACTGTCGCTGACCACCAACATACCACGGCGCCTATTATAATACGATATCCAATAGATTCAGGATGTTCGAAGTTTGGCTTAACGCCGGATGGTGGCGGGACGGCTCCGGAAATTTCTAAGACTTCTGTTAAAAACGTAGGGCGATATAGACAAGAGGTACAAGGTATTCACAAAAGGCGTACCCATTCTCTTACCTCTGGTGCCCAGAGGGGAACACTTCGGTCGCTCGATCGACCAAGTTTAGCTTTCCCCAGGGAGAACAGGCGGTTAAATGGGGGGTATGGCATGGCTTCCATGTGCCAGGTACGGGCAGCGCGGAGATTCTTGGCGTTTCCAGAGGTCGTTATGCACTACGATAGGCCGATACTAAAAATCGTTGCCTTCCTAGACCAGTCCCATCATTTGTGCCTGCTGCAATAATTTGTCAGTCTTGCTGACAAAGCCATCGGCAGTGCCGAACTTACTGCATAGGCACGACGCAATCCAGGACTGATTGGTGGCCATCGGGTTACCTGGAAGTTTAATACTGCCATATAACTTGAGAATATATAGCTGGGTCAGTCCTTAGGCTCTGGGAAATAAATTCGAGAGTCTAATGAAAATAGATCTCCTTGGGTAGAGGATTAGTGTATACAGGAAAATCGGCGTTGACGCAACGACGATGATATACACGGTCCCGAGTGATCCGTCCACGAGACAGGTTCAATAGTATGGCTCGACCAAGAAGCTGGGTGGAATGGAAATGTGAAATATGAAATGTGGAAGTTTGGTGGAAGGGAGGCTAAAGATAGAGTAGGGACAATATCATTTGTCGCAGATTAGATGCCACGGTCTTACAGCGGAATTCGGACCCCTCCACTCGGCTCGGACCCAAGGCGGTGAAGCAGAACATGCTTTCGTCTTTCGCTTTAGCCTCCTAACCTTTACCTTTCATCATCCGTCATCTCGTTGAGCGTTAATTAAATTAGTTATAAAGGGAATGAAAGCCTTGAGCTCGAATTGCCTTAATTTGATGCTCTTTTTCTTGCCGAATTAGGATAGTACGGGCCCGACACCCCTAATAGTAGGAAGCGGCATACTCGCTCCTCGGCAAGCTGATCGATGGCGGAAAGCTAACAACTCTTCGGATCTTATTTGCTCCCGAGGTACGTAGGTCGGTTACACTTCATCGGTTCGTGAGCACCTGCTTTTCCATGTTAGACATTGCAACGTGCAAAGTCTTGATAAACAGACCTCTTTCCTATCTGGACCCATTCCAGCGCTTGCTTCATTTTCCCTCTGTCGCCAATTGAACGTCATGTCTCATTTCTCCACGATTAATGCCGAATCTGCCAACCTCATATCGAGACCCACGGTGATCACAACAGAAAACGGCTCGCAAGATTACATGCAAGGTCCTAGCATCAAGAGGGTTCTTGGTCTTCATGAAGCTGAATCACTGGCTGGTCCTCTTTTGACGAGCAATCTGCAGAAGCTGGAGCAGATGAATCCCGCTTTGGGAAGAAGCCTGATCGATAATGGATTCGGCAGCGGCGCCAACACAAGCATTGGCTATCGCGAATGGGCCATGCTTGTAATGGCCGTGTTGATTACCATGGGCGACACGACAGACCAGCTGCAAGTTTACCTCAACGCAGCGCTGAAGCATGGAGCAACGGAGACGGAGATCATTGACCTCACAACTCTCGTGTCTGGATTTGCTGGCGCACCACGCTCAGTCAATGGGATTCGCGCAATCGCCGAGGCCATGTTCGCTACGCACAAATACCACTTGCCAGGACTCCAAGAGAGAGTGATATCGCTCCACGACCACAATACCCTTGTCCGTGATAGCCATGGAGATGGGGTTCCAGTCATTCTAATCCACGCCTTGTCGATGGACTGCCACATGTGGCAAGAAGTATTTCCCCAGCTAGCAGGAGCAGGCCGAGTCATCTCTTATGACTTGAGGGGCCATGGTCAGGCGCGGGGAGCCCCATTGACTAAAAGTCTCTCGCATCTCGCAGAAGACCTGCTGGAGCTCATCAACATTCTTGCCCTCGATAAGATAGACGTTTACGGAGCTTCCTACGGCGGCGCTGTGGCTCAGTACTTTACGCTCGCATACCCCGAACGCGTTCGGTCTCTCGCGGTCATTGCGAGCTCTTCTACAGGGCACAAACTACTTGAGACTCGGGCCACCCGCGCTGAAGCAAACGGGGTAGAATCATTGCTGGCAGAGTCGATTCAGAGATGGTTCCTCCCGGAAACCATTGCACGCGATGAGTGGATGGTGCGCTATGCAAGAGCATGTCACAGAAGAGCTCGGGTGGAAGACTGGGCAGCGGCGTGGCGAGCAATGGCAGCTTTGGATTGTGCCAATCGGCTACCTGAAATACAAGTCCCGGTTCTTGTCCTTGCCGGGACTCAGGATCTATCCGCAACTCCAGCAATCATGAAACCAACGGCCGAGGGGTGCAAGTACGGAGAATACAGAGAACTCAATCCGGGTACTCATATGATGGTCATGGAGCAGCCTGAGGCGGCGTCAGACGAGCTGCTGGCATTTCGGACGAGGGTAAATGCTTCTTCATCGCTTTGAGTAGTCGTTATGATGAGATAATTTACTTCCGCAAGAAGAATACCAAGATATATAACGATGTGAGACTTTTCTACGAAACAGCACCCTTCACAAGGGTGACATTCCATTCATCAATTCTTCTATGATGAATTTCGATAGCCAGTTGATAAGGGTATCTGAGCCACATGTATCATCCAAACACACGAGGTCGGAAGTGAGATATGAAACCGACACGTAGTAAATGTTTGACGAATAGTCCCTAGAACTCTTTCAAATTGCTGCAGCATCTGGAAATGTTCATTATTGGTCATATTCTGATTTTGAAATTGCTTCTATAAATAATTTTTCCAATTATAAAGTCCTTCATGGTAGCACATTACAAGGCATCTCGCACCCGAGCGAGCGGTACACCCTTTCAAACGGTGACTTCACTCAGGTTGATTTCAACCACCAAAGGCTGGTCCGGCTTCTTGATCAATCTCTGTGAACCGACAAACACCTTGTTCGTCATTCCCACCCACTTCGGATTTCCTGTCTGTTTTCAACTACTTAGTCTTCTATTCTCTTTCTTGGAGCTCAAAGAACCCACCTCAAACGTTCCTGACATGACTTTGCAAGTCGATAATGTCAGCTTCTGCGTCACTTCTACATATTTGCTTCAGGCGAGAAAGGAATCCGAAAAGGATGCAAAGCCTCTTCTGAATTTGGAAATCTTACAGGAACTGCCCCATTGACTCGACTTGGCGTTCGGATCTCCCTTCAAAATCAAGGCCGTATCTTCATTGCCTTCAATGAATCCCAAGAAAGTGAAATACACCGCCTGTTTATGAACATATTATTAGTTTCTCATAAAATTGATCCACTCAAGAAACTTCAGTGTGGCATACATGTCCTTCTGGTGTCCTGTTCATAACAATCTCGGAATTAGCCTTGCTCCATCCTATGTTATAGCACCTCTATACAGAGCGAAAAGAGAAAGATATCGCATACTTAATAACAGCCCTGAAATCTAACTTCACACTTCGGAACAAAGCATCGACCTGGAAGATATCTGCGCCGTTCACGACCTCGCCCTCGAAAGGCTCGGCTCCGTATCCCGGAACGCTTTTCACTGTTCCGTGCTCGATGGGACCAACAGCCATGACTGCGTTGCTGAATGCCGGGCCTGAAAATGATGTCAACATCGTTTCAGGACTAGTTGCTGAGAGTGTTGAGTGGTAACAGAGATAGGACAAACCCATGATGAGTTGAGGTGCCGTTTGCATCTAGGGACGGTATTGATCAGCAAGAGGAGAAATGCCGGAACAGGTGACTTTCGACCTACCCTTATGGTGAAGGCAGGGACTAATTTGGGGAAACCCTCCATCTTGGAAAGAGTGATCGCGACACGAAAATGCTTGATTAGAAGTGGCTAGTATTCTTGTCAAAGAAGAGAGAGAAAGCACTAAGTCAGGTCTGTGAGAACTTTAAGAATGTAAAAGGTAGCTGGGGCATTTTTTCGTCAATCTGACGCTAATTAAACTTCCGTTGTCTTGTAGATAGCCAATGGCTCGGCACATATTCGAATGCAATCCACGATCGTGTTTGAATCGAGCTTGAAGTGCTCGGGGACGGACCAATCCGCTTCCGACAATATTGGACCTCGGCAACAAGCTTCAAGATTACTTCCCGAGTTACCACAACCAACCTAGAACAATGCAGATATGGCACCTCGGTCAAATATTTTTTTCTTTGATTATGCAACTAGATATACAGCTAATACTAGGAGTTCTTGCAAGAGTTTTCGTTCCGGGAAGTAGACTGTCAATTGAGAGTAGGATAAGCAGCCGAGATAGGTCTCGGCTTATGCTAGGCTAGCTAGCTAGGGTGCGATATAAGGGGAGTAAGAGCGCTAGCTAGGAGTGCTAAGAGAGAGTTCTAAGTACCGACAGTCTGGCTGAGAGTGCTGGCTGAGAGTGCTAGGGAGGGAGCACTAGGAGGGAGGTACACGTGACTTGAACAGAATGAAGATATACTCTCTCGCTAAGAAATATTTCCTTGGGTCTTTATTCCTTTCTCCTGAGCGTCGTTGTAATAAATATACACAGGACTTTTATTCTTCGAATCGATAGCAGGTAGTGCTTACCTATCTTTGCCCACCTCTTTGAATACAGTGTACCGGGAGAAGTTGATGTGGATATTCTAAATCGTCGGAAGATACTATAAAACAGAAGAAAACGCTTCCTTACTCGAGGGCAAAGCTTCACACCTCGTAACGTTACCAACAGCATCACGCGTGGCTCGTGTGGTTTTTCTCAACCCTGCTTCCCGGTATTCCGCAGCGGCCGCTTTACAAGTGCGGGGTAGAGTGGGGGACTTCGTTCCAGTACCTGTACCCGTATTCGGAAAGTGATACGCAGACTGACTATTGTAGACAATTTGGCCCACTGAAATCCCAGCTCGGAGTAGGCGGAAAGCAGGATGGTCCATTATAGCTATATCACTGGTACTTAGATATTGGAGCTGATAGTTTCCGATCAGCGGTCGTCTGGTCTTGATTCAGAATCCAATCGACGTCCTGAAATAATTACAAGTAAATATTTTGGGTCAAAAAGCTTCCTCTCTTCTTTTAGATTCTCATTTCTGCCTCGATATTCTTCAGCTAGGAAACCTTGTCGTGAGAAAATGGGGGACGCAAATTTGCCACCAACTCCACCAGCCTCTCTGGAAGCCTTTGACCCAGAAACTGTTCTCTCCAAGCTTACCGTCGATGAGAAGATTGGACTCCTTTCAGGCATAAATCCATTCCTATACTCCAATTTTCTAGCTCTGAGCATGTCAGGTCAAGATTTTGCTGACTTTTCAAGGCGTCGATTTCTGGCATACAAAAGCCATACCCAGGCTCGAAGTGCCGTCCATTCGATTCTCCGATGGTCCAAATGGAGTCCGAGGCACTCGATTCTTCAATGGAGCCCCCGCTGCTTGCCTCCCTTGTGGTACTGCCCTTGGTGCCACATGGAACATTCCACTCCTCGTGCAGGCTGGGAATCTGCTGGGGGAAGAGGCAATTGCAAAAGGGGCACACGTGTTACTAGGTCCTACAGTCAATATTCCGCGGAGTCCCCTTGGAGGCAGAGCTTTTGAGTCTTTCTCAGAAGATCCTGTGTTAGCAGGTTACTGTGCGGCGGCCATCGTCAGAGGTGTGCAGCAGAAAAATATCGTAGCAAGCATCAAGCATTTCGTGGCAAACGATCAGGAGCACGAGAGGATGGCTGTAGACTCACTTATTACCCAGAGAGCATTGAGAGAGGTGTACTTACTCCCATTTCAAATTGCTGTAAGAGATTCGAGGCCCGGAGTGTTCATGACTTCATATAATAAAGTGAATGGTACACATGTTAGTCAGCATCCTGGTATTCTGCGGGATATCTTGAGAGGAGAGTGGGGATGGAATGGCGCCGTCATCAGTGACTGGTACGGCCAATTGGTCTACGAGGACCCCATATTCTCTTCCTTGAGGCTAATCGTTCGATTAGGTACGGTACTTATTCGACAGTCGAAGCGATAAACGCTGGTTTGGATTTGGAAATGCCTGGCCCAACAAGATGGCGTGGTCCACTCATCACTCATTCACTGATCTCCAAAAGGATCTCGGAAAAGACTTTGAATGAGAGAGTCCTTGAAGTACTCAAGCTGGTCAACCGCACGAGAAAATCCGGGGTTCCGTCAAATGCATTGGAAGGATCAAAAAATATTCCAGAGACCTCAGACCTGCTACGTACGATTTCAGCTGAGTCGATTGTTCTACTGAAAAATCAAAATCATGTGCTTCCGTTGCGGAAGAGCAAGTCTGTGAGCATATCTTGATGCTATTGGAACAGATATAAGCTCTAACAAGTATTAGGTGGCTGTGATAGGACCGAATGCGAAGAATCCAGCGTACTGTGGTGGCGGATCTGCTTCTTTGTTGCCGTACTATGTGGTCACACCTTTTGATGGCATTTCCCCCAAAGTCAAGAGCTTGAAATACTCCGTGGGGTGTTACTCTCATAAAATGCTTCCTCTTCTAGGACCAAGTCTCCGCACCTCTGACGGAGCAGTTGGGGTCACATTCAAAGCTTTCATTGACCCTCCTTCAGTTAAGGATCGAAGCCCTGTGGATATGATACATACTGTGGACACCAATATGTATCTTGTCGATTACTACCATCCCAAACTAACGGAAGACCTTTACTGGGCGGAAGTTGAAGGCTCCTTCACGCCGGATGAAGATGGTGATTATGAGTTTGGCTTGGCTGTTTTTGGAACGGGAAAGCTTTATCTCGATGGCGAAATGTTGATTGACAATGAAACTGTCCAGAGAAGTGGCGGGACCTTCTTCAATGTCGGTACCGTCGAAGAGACTGGAGTGAAGTACCTCAGAGCGGGAGTTACATATAAGCTCCTAGTTGAGTTTGCGAGTGGAGTGACGTCGAAACTTACTGGTGCTGATGGTGTTGTGTCATTTGGTGCCGGTGGGATCCGAATTGGTGGCGCTCGAGTTATCGATCCTCAAGAAGAGATTAGAAAAGCTGTGGATCTAGCGAAGACTGTTGAACAAGTGGTCCTTTGCATTGGTCTCAATGTAGGTACAAAACATCAAACATGTTGAACCTAAGCTGACTCTCAAATAGCAAGATTGGGAAGAAGAAGGGAAAGACCGAGAGCATATGGATCTTCCAGGTTATACAGATGATCTCATTCATGCGGTTGCCGACGCGAACCCGAACACAGTCGTTGTCATCCAATCTGGAACACCAGTAACAATGCCGTGGGTTGACAAAGTCTCGTCCATTGTTCAAGCTTGGTATGGAGGGAATGAGACGGGCAATGCCATTGCCGATGTCTTATATGGGGACGTCAATCCTTCAGGAAAGCTTCCGTTATCGATCCCCGCTCACGTTGAAGACAACCCAGCATTCCTCAATTTTGGCTCTGAGCGCGGTCGTGTATTGTATGGGGAGGATGTTTACGTCGGCTATCGCTTCTACGAAGCTACCAAGAGACCCGCGCTCTTTCCGTTTGGGCATGGTCTTTCCTATACGACTTTCAAGCTATCACAGCTAGAAGTCCGGAATGATGGAGCGATGCTAAGGATCCAGCTGCTTGTTGAAAACACAGGCGGTTGCAGTGGCTCAGAAGTGATTCAAGCCTATGTTGCGCAACGCTCTCCATCTGTTAAACGTCCGCGAAAGGAGCTCAAAGGCTTCAAGAAACAGTACCTCGGCGTGGGTGAGTCAAAGGTCATTGAAATTGATTTGGAGACACGCTACGCTACCAGTTTCTGGGATGAGGAGCGGAGTATGTGGATATCAGAGAAGGACACTTATGAGGTGCTGGTGGGGAATAGTAGCACTAACACGTCACTGAAGACTTCTTTTGAAGTAAAGGAGACGCTTTGGTGGTCTGGAGTGTAGGAATTTGACCCTGTTTGCTATTAGAAGCTGAATAACGAAGCTGCCCAATTCCCAGTCATTCATGCAAAGTTACATCTCTCATCATAGCCTCCAAAATACCAAGACGATCCAAAACATCTCGAGACTCCTCTCTCCAGTAATTTAACATGCCAAAAACTTTATAAATTGCTACTTCCCATTCCGATGGAAGCTTGGAATGAAGATGGGGTGTACGAGCTGCGGCAAGGAGCACCAATGCGCTCCGCGTACAAGATCGTAGCATGAGCCATGTACCGTGGTGCCTGTGGTAGAAGCCGCTCTCATTCTTCCGTATTCGGTCAATGCATACAAGAAAACCTTTTGTCGAGAAGGAATGTACGTCATCTCCTCTCAGATTTCCATGAACAGCTTCAATCACAAAGGGCCAGTACATCATTTCATAGCAGTCCAGGAGATGGCCACTGAGGATGAATTTGAGAGCTGCGTGATCATTGTTTCCTTCTTCAGCACCATCAAGTCGTAATACTGTGGGAAGAGAGTTCCGCCTTGGTTATGCATTAGTCGGTGATTATCAGACTGTAGTTCAAAATACAACAACATACCATCGTTCTGCCTGGTCTTCGAAGTTATGGATTGCTTGCTTGATATCGAGATCCGAGGTGGCGGATGCCTTGTGCCGATATATGTAGTTTAGGATACGATTACCAAGCCTTCTCAAAGCAATCTCAGCCAAATAGAAGTACCATACTGCTTCGCCTTGAGATTCCAGCCCTTTTGGAGGCGATGGAAAGAAATCGGGGTAGGTGAGGTCTGAGACAATGTTCTCCGATATGTTCAATTCCAGTCGAAGTTCGCTGCGTAGTTTTAGCTAAAGTAAGAAAATATTTAAGTCAAGACAACTCACAGTTCGGACTTGAAGCATGACCAGTATATGCTCTGTTCTAAATGGCGTTTCTCCTCGTAGTCCACATCAATGCGTCGAGGATTTCGGAAACTTTGACAGCATGCTACAGCTTGCACAAACATCCTCCAGGCTTCCATTGGTCGTAAAGTTGACATCAAATATACACCAGCAAGGAAGAAGCATTGTGCTTCGACAACACCGCCTTTGCAGAGTAGCATCCCCATCCTCTTCTGAGCGGCGAAGAACAAGGATTCAGCTTGTTTGAATTCTCTTGATTTGCGGAAGTTTAAAGATGTTTCGCCTGTAGCTTTCTCATACGGAGTAGCGATGGACCCAAGGGCGTAGATCAGGAGCTGGGCACATGAGTATGGTCTCTCGCTATAGATCTTTTCGTAGCTCACCAATAAACAAGATTGCGCATCCCAGCTAATTCCTTTGAGATGTGCATTTCTCAAGTATTCCTTGATCTTTGTTTCTTCTAGAACAGGATTGAAAATATGAACGTTGTCAAGAAATTGTTGCAGCAGCTGATTGGCTTCATAGTCTTCAAAATCGGGGGCGACAGACAGGGAATATGAAGCATCATATTCATGGCTATCTTGAAGTAGACTTTTCAAATCAAGCCGCCGGCCGAAGTCCTGATCCTCGAATATAGGCCAGGATAACACCGCTTCGATGTTGATGTAGCAAGATACCGAATCACTGGCCCTCTCCAAGGTCGGAGATTCTAGATCCGCTGGCGCAGATACTGAAGGTACCCTTTGGTCGCCTTGATTGGGCCGTTCTGAACTGTTCAGGCTTGTCCGAATGAGCTGCTCTAATGCGTCAAATCTTTGGAGAATGGCTAAGCTTGCCGGATCGAACCTGCAAATGTAAGCAAAAGCCAAACTCTGCACAAAGTGTTACAAAGAACACCCGAAGTATCTCACTTCGATGGATCTTTCTCCTGGTAGATACACTCTACTCCCATAATCACGCATGATGTGCACGTCGGATGCTCATTGTCACACTTTGTTCGACGTAGGCGGCACGTGCGACACGCCTGAACAGCTCGTTTTCGAGGATACGCGAGCTTTGTGTCTTGGGATTGTCGCTTTCGTGGGGAAGTATTGATAGTGGGGCGAATAGAATGACCATTGGGCTCCGCGCCATCGCTGATGGAAGCATGGGAATCAGAATGAGGGTCCATGGTACCGGATGCAGCTTCTAGTCGTCAACTGGTAACCAACAATGTGGAGAAATAAGCAAGATGAAGTGGAACTCGGCGGAGTACCGGAATGTTACTCACAGTCAAACTTTCGCGGAATCCCGGGAACTTAAGTAAATCAAGGTCGAACCAGCTCAGTGAGCTAAAAGCTGGAAAATGTTCAAATCGCAGGGGGCGGCAGAGGATGGAAAGAGAACGGCCCAATGTTTGAAGATCGTGGAGGTGGAGCCCCGCAAATGGTCGCACAGACCTGTCAGACCCCTCACTGCTTACGAGGGTTACCGCACGAGGTTTCCATTCTATTGCCAGCATCCTACATTCTTTAGCATGTACTTTACTTGTTTGGCCCGGGGTAAGGAACTCACGCGGATAATCGGGCAGAGTGACATCTTGAAAAGCAACGAGGAAGGCCCGAGTTGCACGGCGTGGCGCTCCCCCGCGCTGCCCCGCATTCTGCCATTGGCCTTCTAGGCCATTGAACGATACGCCTCCAATCCTCCCCACTTATCCCTTCTTCCCAACAAGTGTGAGGAACAAGGGAGGAACAAGGGAGCACGATCCGAGGGCTCACAACCAGGATATGTTAAAAGTCCCACGACGCCCTTCATTTCTTTCAACTTGCTGATATCCATCGGTAGCCCTGGGTTCATCGTTTCAATTATACTGCCTTGCATTACCTCAAACGATATTCCTTTCTCGGTACCACTATGTCGGGACGCCAAGAAATCAAAACCGAGTCCGATGTTGCGGATGTGACTATCCATGATGAGGACTTAACCAAAAGAGACGAAGCTGCTGTTGCAGTCGCCGAGGAGCATAGACTCTCCATGGGAGATGTGCTCCGCAACGACAAACGAATTGTCTGGTGGTGTTTCTTCTTCGCTATGAGTGCTGTTGGCTGGTAAGTGACACCTCCAAAATCTCACAACAATCCACTGACTAAATTTTCAAGGGGTTTCGACGCCCAAGTCAACGGTGCTATGATCTCGGTTCCAGCATTTCGCCTGAAGTTTGGGTGAGTCTTGACATTACAGGAGATGGTCAAATATCAAATTCATAGTTGACTGACTTTTGCATTAGGTTCATGTATGAAGGATCACCCGTACTGGCAGCTAGCTGGCAGGCTGCTTTCAACAGTGTTTCATCTGTTGGGCAATTCTTCGGTGGATTCTTCTGCAGTTGGCTTGCTGATCGCTTGGGTCGAAAACCTGCGCTTCTCGTGGGCCTCGTTTTAGCCACTGGTGGTATATTCGGCGAAGTATTCGCCAACAAGAATGTGGAGTTCTTAATTGGAAAGTTGATCCTAGGTATTGGCCTTGGATTTTACCTCACAGTCGGCCCGCTCTACTGCTCTGAAGTCTCCCCAGTGGTTTTCCGTGGAATCACAACTGCCGGTATCAATTTCGCCATTGTTATTGGACAGCTATTGTCCAATGCTGCGATCAAAGGATTTGGCGCCAGAACTGATTCGTGGGCATATCGTGGTCCGTTCATGATTCAGCTTTTGTTCGTCGGTAAGTTACTTCAAAATATGAGAGCAAAACATTTTCTAAAGTTCACCTATAGGATCGCTGGCAGTGGGCTTGCCTTTCGCTCCAGAATCGCCATGGTACTTCGTACGCAAAGGACGCTTGGAAGACGCCAGAAAATCACTACAATCGTTGTACGGCCCAGATGTTAATGTTGGCCCGAAGCTAGCAATCATCGTGAAGACAGTTGACGAGGATATGGAGCTAACTAGCTCTGCCAAATGGATCCATTGCTTCCAAGGAACGAATCTCATCCGTACAATCATCTCCATGGGTGTATTTGCTTGCCAGCATTTGACGGGCATTGTTTTCGTTCTTGGTTTCTCAACTTATTTCTTCGAACTCGCTGGTCTCTCTGATAGCGACTCTTTCGACCTTGGAGTTGGTGTAACTTCTTGTGGCGTGGTTGGAAATCTCATTTCATGGGCTGTGCTGAATAATTTCGGAAGGAGAAAGAGCTTTGTCAGTGGCATGGTCGCTTTGACTATAGTGCTTCTCCTCATCGGAATTATGGATGTCATTCCAACGCCAGCGGCAAAGTGGGTCCAGGCTTCTTTGACCGTCGTTTACGCCCTATTCTATCAAATGAGCATTGGAGCGATAGCCTTTGCTATTCTGGGTGAGGCGTCGTCTCCGTCTTTACGAGCGAAAACCATCGGACTCGCAACGGCTACTCAGTCAGTGTTCGGAACAGTCATGAATGTTGTGGTTCCCTACTTGGTCAACCCAGATAAGGCGAATCTCAAAGGCAAAGTTGGATTCATCTTTGGAGGCTTGTCAGCAGCTGCGACATTGTGGTCATTTTTCTACATACCAGAACTCAAGGGGAGAACTTTCGACGAAATTGACCATATGTTCCAGAACAGGGTCAACCCGCGGGAGATGGCTTCGTATACATTTTCTGGGACAGACAGGAGTTGAGTGAAGGTCTATCGGAAGTATGAGAATTGATTGTGGAGCGAAATTGTGGAAAGTAGCCGGTTTGTGAGAAGAGTGGAATTGGTTACTTTGTACCGTGCAACCCTTCAAATTGAAACCATTAAAGTGTTATCATCGAGAAAAAAGAATCGTTTAGGAATAGAAAGGTTCTCCATATTTGACTGACAAGAAACTCATCGTGTGTGTGCTACAGCTAGAAGATCAAACCCCTAGACTGCTCCTCTCCCTCTTAGGCTAGCAAGCGCTGCTCGTCTATATTTCATAGGATTTTCTTTTCCCGTGGACCCGTGCTCCTAATCCCATCTCAAGCATGCGTCATCACCGCTCCTAGGTTCGGGATTGCTGTCGCTGTCGTTGTCGCTCAAACAAGTCTTCATTGTCATGGTATTGAACGGCTGCCCATTCCTAGATCGGCCTGGGATCGTATCTTTTGACTCCTCCAGAAGGTGTATCACAGCATCTCTACGGTACCCTCAGTGTGACTACTCTGGGCCGATGCTTTTCTCCTCCTGCCTGCACCTTTTGACGACTAAATGGCGATGAAATTCTGCCTTCCCAGGATATACATGAATTTCCTAAAGCCACCAGACCTTGGTGACTCTTTATTCATGCGGCATCGCCACTATATATCTCCCCTACTCAGCTACCACTTTACTCTTTTTTGCTACCATGTTTTGAGTGTTAGCGCCGATTCAATTCCATCTTACTAGGACTTTCATAAACCTCCTACAGCTATATTCATATTTGCAAATTAGAACTGTAAGATAGCTCGCTTAAACTATCTCGAAGACTTCGAGAGCCAAGCCTCTGCTCTCCAAGAACTTTGCTGTAAGCTTTGGGTCATATATCGTTCTCTCCCTAGTCTCATCATTGACAAGTTCACCCTCTGTGTAGCTATTTCTTCTTTAACCCAAACGTAGTTCTATGTCTACAAGTCTCGGGTCTTCCGCTATGGAAATATCTCTAGCTGCGTCAATCTAATAGGCCTCAAGTTTCAATAGAGGCGTGACGATCTGCGAACAGGAAGCTTCTAAGCAATGTTAATTTTGACGGTATTAGATCGAAAATAGTCGTGGCTTAGAAGTCGACTCTGTTATTTCGGATTGGGCGGAGCACAGAAGAACTTTCGGCGGCCGCCAGATTGAATAAGTCTGACGTAGTAAATTTATACTCCCCCGTAGGTATTGGCGCTTGTAAGGCTGACCGATGTCGGCCGACTCTACATACCGAGACGGCGAGACCTTAATAACCTCAAGCTGAGCCGTGAGCCTCAGCCACATAGCTTGGCAGCGTCGGCCGATTTTATTTAATGGAACTTGAGGAATCTTAAAATAGCTATAATAAGCCTCAGCCATCGTGACAGCCTCACACATTTTAAGGTTATGAGGCTATTGCAGAAAGTTTATAAATGATGAAGAGATCATCAAAAGAAATTCAATCATTCCATTTCATTCTAATATCTTCAACTCATTAAAGTCTTTCCCATTTCATATCATTTCCTTCTCATTATCTTTAACTTGCTCAATCAAGTCACTCGCATTTCGCAGTCAGTCAAAATGCAATTTTCCACCGCCACCATTCTACTCCCGTTCTTCGCTCTAGCCAACCTGGCTGCCAGCACGCCCATCTCCTCCGGCCAAGCTGACCCCAACTGCGCACCATTGTCCAAGCTGGCGGCACAACTTAGCGACTTCGAAAAATTCTCAACCTTCATACTTAAAAACGCACCCAACGATCTCCAGGGAGCTATCTCCGACGCCCAAAAGGGTGTGGCGTCAATCGTTTCACCAATCGATCTTTTGAACCCCCAAGTACAGTCGTTACAGAACACCATCTTGGCGGATCTTTCAACAGTGGGTGGGGAGTTCCAGAAAGCCACACAAGCAAACAGTGAGGGGGAGATTGTGGAGATTGCCGTGGAGATCCAGAAGATTCTATTTCAACGTCTCTGGCCTGATGCTGTCGGAATTACTGCTCTGGTCCACACAATCGGTGATTGTAGCTCGGGGGCTCCTCAATCCTAGATTCTGCAATGTGTGCTTAGAGATTTAGACTGTACTTGGCGATTTTAATAGACAAGGGGGCTGTATAGTTTGTAAAAGCCAGATCATGTTGTTTACTGAGTATTCGCAATGCATAGCAATGTATCCCATCTTGTCCAATCACCGTAGTCGTGAAATTTCAGGCTTGTGCTGAGACTCAATGTTCCGCTGAGTTCAAGACTTTTTTGGTAAGTCGCAAGAGAGCATCTGCGTTGCCTTAAATTTCCGCGATCTTCGATATCTCGGCACCAAAGATTTGATGATTGCGGTCCACATGCTCGACTGTGCGTTCTTGACGGGGTTGCGCCTGTGTGGTTCTAAAGTCTAGGAACCCAATATCTAGATTGACGCTTAGATGAGGCTAGATTTAGTGCGCCTCATTTAGGAGCTGCAGGAAGTGTTTCGCAAGCAGTTTTGCAATGATGTAATCGGCGTCACTAAAACCACAAAGTGGCATTAAAAGGTAAAGATAAATATTAGTTAAAAGTTTAAAAAAGAGAAGTGTCTATCACATACGACTATAGACTAAGGATAATTGGGCTATCTCTATGCGCTCGAGCTACTCTAATATTAAAGATTAAAGGTATATTAGATCTAAAGGATAAAGGAGTAGTTTTATATTATAGGAGGGGTTCTAGTAACACTATCACGTGCCCAAAGGCACGTGATCCAAGCGAAGCTAGATAAAATACGAGCTTCCGCTCGTAGCTCTCACTTAGCTCTTTAGTCAAAAATTATCACTTTTATACTCTCTTTATTTTATATTATAAACCCTATAATAGTATAAGTAATTACTAGCTAGTAAAGGGGTATATAGTAGTGCGTTTAGTAGACTAAAAGGATTAACTTATAGGCCTATTATAAAGGAGAATCTAGAGATAAAGAAGAAAGTAAAAAGTTCTCTTATAAGCCCTTATTTAAGTTATTATAAGATTACCCTCTATATTTAGTCTAACCCTTAGCCTAGGCGAGTATAAGGGCTCGGTTTAACTATATACATAACTCTCGTTATTATATATAAGGCTATTTATTATAGAATTATCTAAAAACTACCTCTTAGAGCCGTGTATAATTACTAATATTAAAAGCGTCTTTATAAGGTCTTTATTATATAAAGGCTACTTTATTAAAGTTTTAGCTACTACTAGTTTAATAAATCTATATATAGACTAAATTAGTAATAAAGAGAATCTATATAATATATAACCTAGGTATAGTATTTAAATATTACTACTTACTTTATTATAAGCGTTAAGTAGTTAATTTTTTTAAACTCTAAGACTAAAACTTAGTTTATTAATAATTACTAAGGTAGGATAAAATTAACTATTATATTTATCTTTATTATATAATTATAACCCGCGACCCTCTTTACTACTTATAGTCTAACCTCTATTTACGTTTATATATAGCCTTGCTTATATCTTCCTTATATATAGCTTAAAAGTAGTTACTTCTAATATCTATATAGTCTTATAACTTCTTTTATCCTTTATATCCTATAATACTCTTATTTAGACTTATTTTCACGGTTACTATCCTACGAATAATATAGTACTTTCCGTTCTCTCCTTATATCTCTACTAGAATACTATTAATAGGGCTATTTTTATTACTTAAGATTTGGCGAGAGGTAATGCCCTTAAAGATTTAAGCGTCCTTTAACGTCTTTTCTCCCACTATAGCTCTACTAAAACATATACTATTATTAAGCTCACTCTCCTTATTACGATAGTTTTCACTATTATTAGTAGTAATTAGTATTTTAATAGGTATTTTATTAATAAATAGGCTCTCTTCTTCTACTTTACCCCTTTATACTAGAATATCCTATTATATTATAAACTCAGTCTCAGCCTCGGCCGCGGACTCAGCTCTAGTCACGTGGTTAGTAAGCTTATCCCAGTAGTGAACTACTCTAGGAGCACTAAGGGACCCGGCCCTAATACTACGTGTTATAGTCGCCCCCTTATAGATAGTTAAGGATATAGTTGCGCCCTTAGAATAGGCCTCTCACTAGTGTGTCGCGAAACTCTCTTAGCTATTAAAGCCTCTACTTTAGTTCTTTAGGTTGTTTATATTCGGTTATAGACGTGTTTACAAGTACTTATTTAGATTACTTAAGACTTATTACTATAAGAACTCCCTCTATCCTAATATAAGAACTAGCTTTCTAATAATTAGTAGCTTTAACTATTTATCTTTAATATTATAAAGATATATATAATATATTTATAATATAGATATCTTCTTAGAGCTTCGCCTAGAACGCTCACTCCTCCCTCGCTACTACTAACTTAGCCTCTTTATTAAACCACTTAAGAAATAATCCTTTAAATAGTAGAGATATAAGCAAAAAGACTCTATATTATACACTATAGAATAGACGCTTTTTCATATAATATAAGGGCTATTTACTTTAGTTCTAGCGTTAATATTAAGCTAGAGAGATTAGTAGCCGAGAAGAGGCCTCTATTTCCTACTTAAGTAAATCTCTATAAATTCTCAAGGAACTACTCTAAGTGCTATATTAAGTATATAAACCTATATTTATAAGTATTAGGACAATAGGTTAATAAGGTTTATAATAGCGAATAGAAAACGTATTAAGATAGTTATTCTTAAGAAGAATATAAAGGGGAAGCTATTAAAAGATATTAAAGAGTTCCTTAACTAAATACCTTAAAGATAGTATTCTAACTAGGATATCTTATATTAAAGGGGTTACCTACTCTATAGTCCCCTAGGGACTAGAAAATTAAGTTTGAGTAAGGCTATTACTAGGCACTTTATTTTAGATATTTATATCCTTAGCCTCTCTACTATTAACGAAGCTAGCCTAACGAGTCTATTTACTAAGCTCCTAAGTCGCTACGTGATTCTTTTAGAAGATATTTGTCACGGGTCGGTAGTGCTATACTTAAGTAAATAATTTCCCTAAATATAAGGAGAAGAATCTAAGGAGAGAAGCTAGGTCTAAGCTTTATACGGCTTATCTATATTCTATACGGAGCCGTTGTTAGGGCAACGCAAGTGCCTAGGGCTCTTAGGCACCTAGTCTCTCCACGGGTCTTAACCCGTTATAATATTAACGCCGTGAGTTTAAATCGAGACGCCGAGACTAAGGTCTCTCGCTAGACTATAGCTCCCTCTTAAGAGCGTAAACCTACCTCTAGAAAGGTGTCCTTATCTACTATCCTAAACGTTATTAATAGTATAGTATTATAAGAAGGCTAAATCCTAATTATAACTACTAATTATATTACTCGCTTTAATAAAGCACTTATATAACTTAGCTATATAAATAAGAAGGTCGAGCTTAGGCTCACTAATAAGGAAATAATTACTAATATCTTCTATCTTATCTTTAAGCTAATAGAAGGCGACGTCGCTCTTTTAGAGGACGCTTAGTTAAGAGAGAATAGAAAAGTCTATAAAGCTATAATAAGTTAGCGTGAAGAGGCTAAGAGAGTTAAGCGGTTAGTAAAAGAGTTTACTATTAAGGTACTAGAGCTAAAATTTAGCCCTACTAGAATTCTCTTATTTCTTCTAGAGTATAAGAAATTATTAGAGGAAGCTATTAGTAATATAGAGTAACTCACCTCGAAGCTTATTAGAGTAGAGTCGAAGCCGCTAAGGACGTCTAAAGACGCTAAGCCTAAAGATACCTAGTTAATATAAATCTAATAAAGAGTGAACTAAACTTTATTAATAATCTATTTAGGTAAGATAAGGGATCTGCAATAATAAGAGTCTTAACCGAGATAGTTTAGCTAAATAATAAGCTATAAACCTCTTTTATATTTCTAAAGCTTATAATATAATAGGCTTCCCTTTACCTCCGTCGGCTATCTCTATACTATAGGCTATTTCTATCTTATTAAGCTTAGTAAGTTATACTTCTAATTTAAGTCGATTAGCCTTTATAACTAGGATTTTAGTAGATTTAGTAGAACTATAAAAAGATACTTTAGACTACTAGATATAACTTAATCTATAAGGGCTTATATATACTAACTATAATAAAGATATATTAGGTAAGCTTTTATTTACACATAATTCTCAATTTACTTTAAGCTAATAGTATTAGGTATAATAATCTACTACCTTATATATTAGGAGATAATTACTTAAATAGAAACTATACTCGACGACTTAGAATAAATTTATTAATTAGTATTAATTATTACCCTAAAATTAGGTAATACTAATAGGATTTAACTAGTGTTTAAAGTAGGAGGCTTATTAGTCTTAAGTAAGATAGAGATTAATATAAATATATTTTAATAAGTTATAAGAAACTTATTTAAATAGAAGCTTAATAGCTATTATTTAAAGTTACTTACTATATTCGAAGATATTAAACTAGAAGATACTCTACTTAAGACTACTCGAGCTTTAAAGCTAGAGTTCGAGGTAGAAGTGTATATTTCTAATAGACCCTAATTAAACTCTACTAATAGTCTACTTAGCTACTATCTATTAAAAATAGCTCTAATAGAGATAGTTTACTATAGTCCCCTACTAGTATCTCTACTAGAGAGCCCTATCGTTGCGTAGAGTAATAACTAGGCTATAGAGATAGTAAATATAATAGCTATAATAAAGATAACTCCTTATTTATCCTCTTAATTCTCTTCTTCTAAAACCCTACTTAGGAACTCACTACTCACGCTATCTCCCTACCTAAATTATATAATAAAGTTATTCTTATAAGTTGCTATAGAGTTTACTTAGTAAGTTATTAAAGTACTTAAGTCGGCTAATATTAAGTAAGAGCCTCCCCCTCTCGCGAAGCTATCTAGCCCTAGCTACGAAGATAGATCCGAGGAACTAAAAGCCTAAGCTTTAACGCTAGGGTTTAAGAAGGTTAATAAAGTATATATATATCCTAAGTATAGCCTAACCTTATTACTAATATTAGATAGCTAAGATAAAATAGAGTATAAGTATAAAGTCGTGGAATTATTAACGCTAGCTAATAAAGTAAGTGAACTTAATTACTATATCTTTATCGTATATATATATATAAGTAAGTATCTTAGCCTCTCTCTTAACCTCTACTCTTAATAATAGTCTAGATAAAGAGACTAAGAATTAGATTTAATATATAGATATTAAATCTATAAGCTTATAGGATATCGTCTAGAAGGTTTTATAAGACGTCTAGGGGATCTCCCTTTATAAAGAGAAGCCCTTAGTAAGTATAGAGCTAACCTAAGTACTTAAAGTCTTAGTATATTTACTTAATAAATCCCTAAGTAGAGTAAAGCCTCCTCTACTATTACTTATTCGACTTAGAGGAGTATTAGCAAAACCCTAGCGTAGCCCTTAATTGTTCTACCCTAGAGTATCTAGATATACTACTCGATTTTATTAGGATAGCTTATGCTTTAACTACTAAGCGCCTTAGCCTACTTCTCGAGAAGTATTATATTATATATAATCTATTATAGACGCTCTTTAAGCTAAATACTAAGTATTTTAGCACTAGCTAGCTATAATATATTAAGTAAAAATTTGGGGAAAGGAAAAAGATAAAGGATAGAGTAGAGTACTTTTATATTAAGGCTTACTATTTAGATTTTAATAGGAAGGTTTTAGGGGAGACCTTAAGTGAGTATATTATTAAGAAATTCTAAGGGGCAAAAGCGATTACTACTCTAGAGTTATTCCCCCTAAAATACTACTTAAGTAAAAAATATATAAGGGCTCACCTCTCTAAATATAATTAGAAATTTCTATTTATAATAGATATCCACTTCTATAAGTATAAAGGTAAAGTATTCTATATCGAGAAAGGATAAGTTATTAAGATTTTTATTAAGAGCTAAGTTATAGTTAACGCGGCTTATTTTTAAGAAGAGAACCTAAACTATATTAAGCCGGCTATTAAGTAATCTAATAGGGCCCCCCTACTACTATTAAGCTAGACCTTTATTAGTCTTAATAATAGTAACGAAACTAATAAAGAGTAGTCCTATAAGGCTTAATAGTAGTATACTACATAAGCTTTAAGTAAGGCTAAAGAAGTATATTTAATATAATAGAGTCTTTCGCTCTTAATACTCACTTTTAGTATTTAAACTAATTAATACCCTTTCTAAGAACTTATAGGATACGTCTTATATCCTCTAATATAATATAGGGACTATATAGGCACTATTCTAAAATAGCTTAATATACTTAGACTATACTTTTATATAATTCTAAGTCCTACTTATTATATTAACTCCCCTCCTAGACTCTTATTCCTAAGAGGTTATTACTATTATATAGACTTATATTTCCTACTTTCTAATCTTATCCTTTTATATAATATCTTCTTATATTTTAATCTACTTTATAAATAAGTAATATACTTATTTTATCCCTCTATTATTAACCTAGGGCTCTATAATTAATCTAATCTCTAATTACTATTAATCTTATTTCTTTATTAATTTATAAATTATATCTTTATCTTCTTAGCTTCTTAGAAGTATATTATAATTAATCTAATATTTACTTATTATTAATCTTATCTTTTAATTAGCTTATAAATTATAACTTTATTTTCTTAATATAGAATAAGGATTATATTATTAATTTAATATTTACTTATTATTAATCTAATCTTCTAAGTAATTTATAAATTATATCTTATAGTTTCTTATATAATTCTTTAATAAGATAATATAGTAAGTATAGGAATTAAATAGAGAAGAGTAATATAAAACCCTCTTTCTTAGCTCTCTTAGCTTCCTTTTCTTCTTCTATTAATATTATCTTTTATAATTATCTTAGTCCTCCTTTATCTCTTTATCTCCTCTTTAAGTATTCTTAAGCCTTACTTTTACTCTTATCCTTTTTCTCTTCTTCTTCCTTATTATTTATTATAAATACTCCTCTTACTTATTATAATATTACTCTTTATTTAATTAATACCTTTAAAGTACTAATTTAATAATATTACTTATAATATTCTAAAAACCTTATATAAAATTCTAATATTTACTATATTAAGTAAAGTAATTACTTAATTTATAACTATTATTAGTTAATAAATAAGCTATATTATATTATAAGTACTTACCTCTCTTTAGCCTCTCTTATACTAATCTTAAAGGTTCTATAATCCTATATCCCTCGCCTTAATTACTTATTCTATAAGGTTAATACTACTTTAATAATACTAGCTAACTCTAATTAGTATTAAGCTACTATTACTACTATTATAGCTTAATAGGTTACTTATACTTCTTATATTAAAGCTACTATACGCGGCGCCTACGTCTTTATAATAATCTAAGGTATAGGTTAAGCTATTCTTATAAGCTTAGCTTAAATATAAACTTCTCTTAATAGTATTATTAATATTCTCTAGTATTAAGTAAGTATTTTCTTCTTATAACTATATTAATAGTTAATTCTCTTAAGATTAACCTTCTACTAATCTCTTATAATACTCTAAATAATAATAATAATAATAATAATAATAATAATAATAATAATAATAATAATAATAATAATAATAATAATAATAATAATAATAATAATAATAA